>MU277331.1:5037-26032 GCA_022160305.1 Artomyces pyxidatus | reverse complement strand
ATCACCTCTATCGTGCACACGCGATAAGTTACGTGCATGCACCTGCAAGGCGCATCCAGTTTCGGTTCTGGACTGCGCAGATCAGATATGCCTCGTGTTTGTGTAAGCGAAGACTTGGCTTACTGTTGCATCTGGGGCGGTGTATTGTGAGCGCGTCGGTGTCAGGAAAGGCAGATATTGACTTCTCTTCATGTTACCGCGTCTCTCTCTCTCTTTGACGCGGACAACGTACGTGTTTGAAGTTCGCGGATGAGTTCTGTATATACACGAGGTGGGTTCAGTCTGCGAGTAAGGTAGGCGTGTGGTGTTCGCGTGAAGAAATGAGTACTCACACGATATGTGACTTACGCGTGCGCTATGCGCGGATAATGGACATGTGTGATCTCCGCGTCTTTCTAGTGCGAGTATGACGGAGTGTTTGAATGGTTGCTTGCGGTGTTGGGCTGTTGTTCTGCGCGGACAACGGACGTGTATGATGTCCGCGCGTACGGTTTATGCACTTCGAATACCTGTCTTGTTTCGTGTGCAAGTCTGAATGAGTCTTGACACTCACGTGTGCGCTGGTGAGTCAGTTCCCTTCAGAAAGTCTGTATGTCATTGCGTGGGACGACAAAGGCTGGTATCGCTCAAGAGGGATTGTATAAAAAAGAAAGAACAGAGGCATTTTCTGATAACAATTCTCGACTTTGCAGCTCATTTTGACTTACTCGTAGAGTACGCGTTGAGGTCATGTGATTGAATGCCATAAGCTGGTTCAAGTTTCCGGCGTCTTCTCCACTTCGCGCTGGAATCGCGTACCCATTTCCCACTCTATCCTCTTGCCTAGGTACTCTACCTCTGCTGCTGGCTGGGATGCCCGGGATATCTCCGACACAGTCCCCCTCTACATCTAGGCAACTGAAGAGCATATGAAGGTCCTCAACAGCCTATCTGGTGAGCCCACATTCCTACGAAGCGTACGTGCATTCGCTTCCTCAATAGCATCTGCCTCTGTCTCACGTTTCCACTCCTGCTCACTCAATTTATATCTTTATTAGAAGATTGATGCATGCATGGACGATACCACACTGCCCAACACCGTGCTCGCCAGGCCATCCCTCTTCCTAAACTGTGATATCCATACGGTGGGCGTGCTCTGCTTTCTTTCATCTGATCAATTGTAGCTTGGAGTCCGAAGATAATTTCTCTGCTGCCGCCGCTTGCCGTCAACCTCCCCAAATGCATGTTGCCTGGTCAGTCATGTTTCTTACGATGCTCTCATATGTCTCAACCCTTGGCCGTCACTTTTCTAGATCTATTCCGCCACTCTGGCACCCCTCTCTCTCGCAGGGATCCCATTGTTGATTGACTCTCGGAACCTTGACATGATGTAAGGAACACCTCGGTGAGTATCTGTCATATATTCATATATGTCCCTGCCTCGTCGTGCACACTGAGTCCCGCGTCAATACTGCAGCCCCCCTCAGCACGTTGCGTGCCCTAACGCCGCATGCCCCTTTACACCCACAGCGATCTCATCGTCATCAATATCGATCAATCGCAGACCATTAGCATACAATAATGACAAATATTGATAAATGTGTGGTGGCTACGATATGATTCAATCCACGTTGTCGTGTCTAGATCTAGGTGTCACGGTGGTGCTTGGGATATAGCCTTTGGGCTATTGGAATAATGTATAGTACTTGTCCTATCGCTGCGCTACTTAATGTATTCAATTGTCATCCATTGACTCCTGGCCTGAACAACATTCTACTGCTCGTCTTTTCTGATAATCTTCTAGGATGTGCTGGGTAAAGACTGATATCTTGCAGTCTTGGATGAGTTTTGTGCAAACACGAGATACGTCCATTGTGTGCATATTTTGCGCACTTCAGACGTGTCTCTTGTTCGCATATGTATTTTTGCGCACTTCGGACATGTCTCTTGTTCGCATATTTTTGCGCACTACAGACATGTTTCATGTGCGCGTATTTTGTGCACTTCGAATGTGTCTTTTGCTCCCATATCTTTGCGCACTTTGGACATGTCTTTTGTGCGCATATATTTTTGCGCGCTTCGGACGTGTCTCTTGTTCGCGCACTAGTATGATCGAGAGACTCCAGTCTTAATACAGCTTCAATACACTCAATAAATATTTGGCCCGCACAGTGCGCTTGTTTACTGTTCGCGCAGTCTGGAACGTCAATCCGCGTGACAAAAAAATTGAAATACTCCCTACAGTGTGCACATAATTTTGCTCGCTATTTCGGTGATTCCCAAAAACCCAAACATGACCCAAACATAACACAGTACCCTCATCTGAAAACAGTATAAAATGTCACGTGACTATAAGGTTTGATCAGGTTAAGGTTTGATGCACGTGACCGGTCTAGACCATTCGGGTCTGGGCTGGGTCCGGACACGGTCCGGACCATCAGTCATCAGGGCTCGGACTTAATCATTATGCTGACTGATCCCGGCTCGGCGTTAAGAGCCTCAGTCAGCACGTTCCCACATGACTAACAGATAACACGATAAAGTTCACACCTTATCCGTCCAATCACTGACGATTACCAATAGAACCTGATGAGTATAAATACGAAATGGTTCAGGAGATGGTTTGCCCCATCCCCCATTGTTCTGTTGCGTAAACCTACTCATCGAGTAGCGTACTTACTACCCACCCTAAGTAACACTTTAGATATCTCCCGAAATCAGACAGTTCGGCCATCAAGCGAAAAGAGGAAAAGACGCACATATACTAAGAGTTCTTAGACGGCAACCACACTACTTTCACTCCCCATTTCTCCAGAGACCTCACGTCGTTCTCCGAGATCGACAGACATCCATCCACATGTACCTCCGTGATCTTCGCACAGGTCTCCTCCTGCACCGGCAACTCTGTTCCTGTGCGTGCGGTCCTCTTGAGAGGTTTGATGGCGCGACCGCTGGCCATCGATGCCGGCGATGGCACTGGCGCCTCGACATGCTTTCGAGCCCCATTGCGGAGCTCCACCACCGTCTCAAGCAGCATAAATTTGAAGTCATCGCAGTCACACAGGTGGATCCTGGACAGACGCGGACAGTACCTGGGCCCGCCGTCAAGCGCGCGCGTGGCGGCCAGTGCATCGAGCAGCGCGTCTACGCCGTAGACGATGTCGCACTCGAGGTGCTCGAGCGCGGGCATGTACGCGAACATCGTGGGCGCGTGCTCTGGGGAAACGGCGATTCTATTCAACACGAGGCGCGTGAGGCGGGACATTCGTGGGTCGTGGAAGAGGGCCTCCGTGCACGGAGGAGGCTGAGGAAGAGGAGATCAAAGTTGTAGAGAGCACGGAGCTGTGGTTGAAGGATGGAAACATAATCCTCCGAGGAGTCCACACGGTCTCCAAAGACGCGCCTCCGACTTACACGTTGTACAGGGTGCACGAGCATACGCTCGGCCTTCATTGCTCTTTCTTTGCATCTCTTTTTGACGGACCGCAGGATGCGTTTGACGCCGGATCCAAACATCGTGACGGCGTGCCGATCATGGATCTACCGGACGCAGCAGAGGATGTCCGCGACTTTCTCAAAGTGCTTTACTTTCCACAGTAAGTAGCTATCGATTCCCGTCGTTTCGATTACCTGACAACGACGGCTTTTTTTGGAAAGACACAGCGCCACTCGCCGATAACATCTCCCGTCCGCGATGGCCGCTGGGACGTCTTCCCCGCCTCCTACCACCGCATCCTTCGCCTCGCGGTCAAGTACGACGCGGCAGGATCTCCGACCTCTTGAAACCCGTGATGAAAGGAGACTGGCCTTCTGTTTTCACGGCATGGGCCCATCTCCAAGAAGTGTGTCAAAAGCTGAACTGCGAGATTGCAGTGTTTGAGCACGGTGACGCAACTGCCGACCTTCGCCGTCTGGACCCAAGTGAGAACTCCATCCTTCGTCGATATGACATCCGATGATGTGTTTGCCTTTCAACAGTCAAAGCTATTCATTTGGCGGAAGAATTAGACGTACCCGACGTACTCCCTGTCGCGTTCTACGAACTCTCACGCATTTTTGACATGCTCGACCACAAGACACAACTGTACAGGTCGTGGTTTGCGCAGAAACTTTCTCAGCTTTCCTCACGTAACTTGGCCAAAGTTATGTTTGGCAGGATATCTCTGCGCGGCCGTATCCGCGAAGCCGTCGACAGCTGCCCGGCTCGTGAGGAGTGTCCTTCGGTCAGCATATGCCAACACGGCCTTTCCAGATGGTGGGAAGTGCTGAAGAGCGAAAGCTTCTACGACACCGATCCCTTCCTGTCGCTCCGGAAGAGTGTCGACAAATGCGGCGACATCGCGGAACGGGAAGTGTGCAGGCTTTGCAGATTGCACACGGCGGAATACCTGCGTACGACCAGAGACCAGATCTGGCTGAAACTCCCGGAGATTTTCGACCTCGTGAGTGCGACAGTGTCGGATTGACTGCTGATTCCTGACGTACATCCGCAGACGGCTGTTGTGTCGCCCGATTGGGGATCTCCTGCAGCTAAGTAGAAAAGGCAGTTTATGTTTCGCTGGTGCGTCCGCTATCGTGTTCGATGAGCTGGCGGCATATACTGACAGTTTCCACTGTATGACGTTTGATTCAGGCTGCGCAGGCTTCACAGGCTTCACGTCTACTCAGGCCAAGCTCTTTGCTGACGCCGTCTCAACCATCAATTCGCCGTTGTCGAGACTTATATACCCCACTCATATTTAGTTCACATATATCTAGCATAGGAATGTCGGGAAGATATTGTATAGCATTTATCCTCGCATACATACGCACTGTATACGACGACGACGTTGGGTCAAGTTTGGCAGACCAATCCCGCGCCGAAAAGAATGTGCGAGGATCGCTCACTTCTTTGCGTGACATCGGCGAGGGATGTGGAACAACGCAAAAACCGTCCTCCTCTTCGAACAAGCAATCCCTAAGCGGCGCCGCGGCACATCCAAGACAGTGGTGTCAACACAATGCCCGCGTATACGGGGAGATGCGTCTCACCTCGTCAACTCTCGGATATCCGCCATATGGTCTAGAACGAAGAACCCATGCTTCGCGCAGGGCTCCTGGGACCTGTGGTTGTCGGCATCGATGACGATCGGCGTGTAACCGAGTTCCCGCGAAAGCTCTATTAATCGTCGGCCGCTACGCACGGTAAGATATGGCCATAGAGCTCTTCCAGGAGGAGCGACAAGGCGCTGGCAATGACTGCCGACTCCGTGCATCGTGACGCAGGACGAGCCACCATCATATTCCGGGAAAGCCCCTGTTCCCGAACAGTTCGGCACGTAGCACGGAAGGAAAACATCTCGGTCAGAACGTCGACGGGTAAAGCGGGGATGGCGGGTTGCGAGGTCGAGGAGACCACGCTCCACGATGTCAAGGCGGTCGTCTCGGCGTTCTCTGCGTTCTCGGATGACCAGCCAGACATTGACCATCCGCCTGATTCATGATTGACGGTATGCGCGTATGTCTTCTGCGCGGGATTAGGACCTCGTGTGCTGAGGGGAGTGTGAATCCGGAACTCACCTGGGCGCCGCTGTCCCTGCCCAAAGCCTACAGACCGCCCTCGCCGTTGGATTCCAATGCGATCCTTCCACAGCTCGATGGAGATGGAGATAGCGCGCTCGTGCTTGTCGATGGGGAAAGAAAGGAAGAGGCGGCTTCGTGCAGCACGACTCGCAGATAGACGTATTGCACGTGATCGCATCGCGTCGGGAAGCCTTGAGGACTTTGCTCCTGTGAAAGGTATCCGACTGGTACCTGATAGACTGTGTTAAACATACTCACTTGTAGAGACCTGGAGTACGACTCATGGAACAGGTCGCCCGAATCCTTTCTCTCTATTCAGACCGTTCTTCCCTTCGTCCTCACGGTGGCGAGTATCCCCTGTGTAGATAGAGCAAAGTGTTTTAGTCAATGATACATCCGTGAGTCCCCACAAGTCACAAACTCACATGGGTTGCAGGTGAAACATGGCACGAGGCGGAGGAAACGCGGCTTAAGATCGCCATCGAGAACCTGATAGACGATCAGCATCTTTCAATCGCACGCACCCTGGTAGGAGTATACTCTGGAGACGAAGGGTGATCGCGCGTACGTTGAGTGTTGATTTGCTGGAGGTTGAAGTCGAGGGTACATGTGCGGAACGCCTGCATTCAGCGAGAAGGCAGGAACAGCCGCCGGCGGCCTCGTAAAGGCATGCTTAAGGCGCGTGCTGGCGAAGAGCGCATGAGAAAGATGAGCGAAAGATGACAGCTTACCATGCTCGCCTGATGTTCCGACTGCCCAGCAGTCCCTTCGAGAGCCCTTCGAAGTCGGCCCTTCCGATGGATTCACATCAGCGAAGTAATCGGATGAACGGCGGCTCTATAAGCGAAGAGTCGTAGGTTTGCTCGTCGTATTGATGGAGGGCGCTAGCTTGGACGTCTTTACAGGAGCTGAAAGAATCAGGAAAGAAGGATAGCGTGGGCAGGAGCACGGTGCCGAGTGCGTGTCACGTTGAGGCACGTGGCCGACGCGTTATGTCACGCGACTGTCACGCCAGCTCTCCCCGCGACAAGTCTTTGCGAGTTGAGCTTTGCGTCTTCAATGTCAACCGCTACGTCGTCGTCGGAAATCATTTAATTTTGCTGCACCTCTCATATCTCTTTCTCTCCCGAGGCCATTCTTGCCTGATCGAAGTTTTCTTCGGTCCATACGGCCGCATGTCATGGCACAGGGGTCCGAAGTCATCGCCGGTGCCGGCGAGATTCTTGCAGGTAAGAAGCGTCCGCTTTGTTTTGACATTGTCGTTCGTATAGAGAGAAATTTTCAGAATTACGTCTTGCGCCAGTGTTGTCTATGCGTAAGTGCCAGAAAACTTTCCGTGGCGTTCCAAGCGGGGTAGGTGGTCGGGGACAGAGGTATGTAACACCTTCGTGTAGCAATGGATGACTGTATGTTTGTTTTTGATATTGTACTTCATCCTTCAGAATTGTATCACGATTCGCGAGGGAATCTCAGGTGAGTCTGAGTCAACTGGATCGTTGTACATCGTTTCACTAATTCCTGACTGTATCATACTACTACTCGTTCCATAGTGCAGACCTACGCGGCTTCAAGGGATCGCTCTTGACCGCGTCTCAGCACGCCCAGACGAAGGAAGATAGCCAGGCAAGGACCGCGTAATCTATCGAAGCTGAGTCCCCGTGATCGTGTTCTCGCACTGAACAGAGCAGCTGACAGTACATCTCGCCAGGAAATGTGCGTTCATCCTCGGAATATTCCATTTCGAGGAAAATCAGTACAGAATAACCTAGCCAAAGAACTAGATGGATTCGCGACACGCGTGGAGCTCCGGAGCCCGTGTACGAAATTGCATCAAGATAAGCCACTTGGTTCAAGCTTCTGCCGCGACGGCGCACGCGAACGAGCTAGATGAACGCCCCTCAGTTAGAGGCGTAGAACTTATCGTAAAGCAGCGTCGACGGGCATCAAGAATGTCGCCCAAGCGAAGCCCTCAATATTTCCCGTATCGGCGTTCTCCCCAAGGTCAGCGCGCACCCTATTTGTCCGTGGGCTGACGGTCTGATGCGAAGATCGACGTCCTGTGCGCGCCAGCGTGATGCTTCGGAGGGCATGGTCATCAGCGACGATCGCTGAGCGAGAGAGCGGGTTGAAGTGGGGCTCTAGGCGCTTCGGAGGGCGAGCGAGCCTCAGCGAGGCACATTTAAGGCAAATTGACGGGGACCTTGCAGGCGCAACGTCGGCTGCCTAGCTACCAGGCAGAATCGGCGGCGGCCTCTCTTCGGCGAAGAAACGGCATCGGCGTGGACTGAGCTTCGCAGCATGCCAGTCATACTTGCCGGTCGCACGCAAAGAGGTATGTCAGTTTCGGCATGGTGTCTGCGAGAATGTCTGCACATCCGAATCTGATGAGCGCACGTCCCGAGACAAAAGAAACGAAGCGGGTTCAGGGGGAGATGGATCATGAGAATTGGATGGGAACAAAGAGAAATGAGCATCTAATCTAATCATCGTGTCTTCCTCGCGGATTTCTCAGCCCTTGTACAGCCTTGTACCTCTTACGGACGTCTGAGGACGCTTATAGGTCCAATTTTCTGAACTCGTCTCCCCGCCCAATCCAAGGTTCTGGCGCCTTCCCCTCCACAGCGAGCATGCCGACGACAACATTGAAAAGGCGGCCTTGTCTTCAGACGCAACCACCTACCTGACGCTGCGCCCCCTCTATCACTCCAGCTGAAGGTGCGTTTACCCCGCCTCGTACATCCGGTGAGCAGCATCCTTAGACTCAACATCGATGAGCAATGGCTGACCGCCGTCGTTCGGATTGATCCCAGCTGATATCGATCATCGCTGTCGCTTTGAGAGGGATGGGCAGCAACGGGTTTGGCGAGAACCACGAGTATCAGACAACGGTGTATGGTCGTGAGTGTGGCCTCCGAGTCCATCGCGCCCGTCGAAACAACTATAGCTGACGATCGGATTAGATCCGCAATTATCAGCGCCAACTCGCCCACGCACGCTTGCGCTGTCGCCGACCAACAACTCTCATGTTCAGGTCGAGAAACTCCCCATCTACAAGTTCCTGAAACCGGAAGCATCGTCGAGGCGTCAAAATTGGCAGGGACATCACTACTGGGAAAGGGAGAGATGGCGTGCTTTTGCAAACAACGCTTGTGCGTCTCCTCTCTTGTTACTTCCTTCCAACAATACTTAGTTGCCTGACTCGCAGTCACCCAGCCACGCCCTCCGCTAATGGCTACCACGTCTGGAGACGGCCCTCGTCTACCCTTCGAACTATATCGACCGATCATCAGATATGCTGCGCCCTATGTTCCTGACCGGTACATTCGCTTCTGGATGTACGTTTCCCGCTGGTGGCGCTATGAGATCGAGTCACTCTTCTACGAGTCCGTCGACGTACCCGAGATGGGCCTTCTCTACTTCTGCCGCACCATCATCGACCGCCCCGACCTCGCTCGCCGCGTGCTGAAGCTCGAATTCACGTCCGCAGCCGACCACCCTCGGAGGGATGGAGACGACGAGATGGTCGCCCGGGCGCTGAAGCTGTTGGTCAATCTGAAGGACCTGTCCATCAAAGAATCACAGCACTGGCGCGTTCAGGAGTGGGTTCTCACACATCAGCACTACTGGGTGCTCCACGATGTCCCGTTCCAGCTCACGTACTATGAATCGCACTTCACATGGGGACAAGAGTTCCTGGACTTCCTCGCCACGCAGCCCGGTCTGCGCGAATTTGTGCACGCCGGGAGCACGCTTGACGACCAGCAGCCGCGGATCCAGGAAAACACGCTCGTGCGCGCGAACGCCCTGAGCATCTCCCCGCACATCATCTCCGGCTTCAAGCGGCCGCGGCGTGTCACGAATCTGCAGTTGAACTTCTGGCAACATTCTGCGGAGGAGGAAGAAGATGCCGTGAAGGCCCTGCGTGCGTTCAGCCGCCACCTTTCGGTCTTGATGATCTGCCGAAAGGTCGGGCTGGACGAGTACGTCAGTGCTGCCCAGATGATACGTACGTTCTCCAAGCACACGCCGAACCTGACTGTCTTCGGTTTTTTCGACTCAATCGACTATGTGAGCGCGACTGCAATCCCTCGTCATGCTGCCGCCTCACAACTTTTGACTACTTCCAGTCCAACGGTGACAACAAGCGCATCCTCCAGGCCCTCAGCGAAAAGGACAGGTTTCAGAAACTCCAAGTGTTCATCTGGGCGCCATGGTACCTCGGGAGCGGCATCGACGAAGACGTATCCTCCGAGGAGGATGGTTTCTCAGTCGACTCGGACGACGAGGAGAAGTCGCCTCTGAAGATCCAGCGCTATGCCCTCGCGCTGATGAAGGCTGTCCCATCGCTGCAGTGCTTCGTCTCGTTCCGCGGTTCTCACATGCACTGCTGGCTCCGAGGCCAGCAGGAGGACACGGTCGTCCCGTGGAACCCGCCCAATCCTATCACTCCCAGCTCTCACCGCGAGATAAACCCCGACGCGCCGCTGGAATTCTTCATTCACTATCGGGATAAGAGGTTCTGGGAGGAGGTGTACTATCTCCCGGAGAATACGTATCTCGCAGACGGTAGGAACGCGGCGGAAAGTGCTAGGCTGACTGGGCGGCCGCGTGAAGATAGGAATCACAACTAGACGGCGAGTGTCCTTTCTTCGTTACTACTAGGTGGATCGTACGTAGCGCGGATTTGTTATTTGACGAGGCGATCACCTACGACTACAGGCGCTTGACGACACGCTCCTTTGATTGCGTATATAGTACCACCTCTACATGTATTGGGGCTACAAGCGAATAGTGGCACGGTGTAGTCAGCATCTTCAATCCACAGACGCTCAACCTGAGGACCATCATCGTCATGACCGTAGTATCTATTCGACTTGATTGCAACCTCGTCAGCACAGGCGGAACTGTCCCAGAAGAGAGTTCCAAGGGCGAATGTCCCTTTGGGCACCTACTCACATGTAGTCTTGTGCGGCGCAACTTATGTGAAGTTTCACTCAAGGGGCTCGAATACGATACCTATGGACCCGGCTTGTCCCCTCACCTGCAGGGATACAGATTACTCGGAATCTCCCAACATGACAACGTGGCCATGCCAGCAATGCCTCTGCGGAAACGCAGAGCTCGTCCCACACCACTCTCACCCCTCCGAGCCGGCTCCCCAGCATGTACACCATAGTGGCGTCGACACGGCACTCCTGCAAACTCAGAGACGACACATGTCCCGCTCTCGTCTCCGCAATATCCAGCACATGCCCTAGAACGGAGATCCCGTGCTCCTTGCATGTCTCCGGCGCCGTGACGTCGATCGCGAAAGCTTCCAGCGCAGGGAAGGGTCGACTCGGGGGATGGCCGCCAGCCGGATCGCAGAGCAGCCCGCACGCCACCGCACCGCACACCGCGACCTTGTTCAGCCGCGCGCAGCGCGCGACGTTGAAGAGGCAGTTCCCGGCGCTCAGCACGGCCAGGTCGCGCGATTAGCGAACACGGAGGGCCACCGGCGGGCCAGCACGCCGTCGCCGCCGGCCAGCACCTGCAGGCGCTCGCGGACGCGCGGCACGACTGCACGCTCCGGTGGGCTCATGGGGTTCGGGTGGCAGTGCTGCAGCGTGAGGCACGGCGTCTGCGCGAGCGCCGTGTTGGGGAGGAGGGGCCGCTCGAGAATGGACTGTGTGGGTTCTTCTCTATCTTGTCGGAGACCCTCAGAATTGACCTTTCCTCGCACTGGATCGTTTCGGGATCCACGCTACCAGAGCCTTATGAAGAGCAAGCCAAGTAGTGCGAGAATGCCGATGAAGCATGCTCGAAGTGGAACGACAAAGTTCGCGACGTTGTGGACAGAAAGGCATGGTCAATATGGCGTCGACTTTACATATGCATATATGAACCCTGAGGCGAGTCGTCAGTTACTAGACCCTCGGAGGACGTCAAGAAGACGAACGCACCTTTGAACACGTCGCTTATCGTGCCTACGGTTTCGCATGTCTTCCCCAATGCGACGGGGCGCCACGGCGGCAGCAACTGGCTGTGGACTTATGTCCTTGGGAGAGAAAAGGACTCTGTGGGGCGGAGAATTCGCCGCCGAGCTCCCATTGTCGGTTTGAACGCACCTGTAGTATTGACGAGGTATTATCGACAATCTACTGTTGCCAGTGTATGGCGTTTCTGTCGTGACGCCCGTGTCCACAAGGTGGCGACGGGACAGCGGCCGCCTCTGCGAGAGCACAAATGTGCAAGCTAATGGACTCCCGTACCTGGCTGGTTCCAGATAGACGCCGCCCAGGCGACGCGGGCACGTCCTCGTCTGTTGCTTAGCGGCGCTGCGACACAGCGCTCCACTTGCGAGCCAGAGAATCATCGCGGATGGCATCAGGCCCTTTCCGGATAGACGATGAGTGTTGCAGATTGATAGGGTGGTGGGTGTCTTTATCGAGAATGTGCACCGGAACGGACATCGACTGTGGCTCGGCGAGGATCAGGGTGTTGACTCGCGCGGTTCGGAAAGGCGCAGTCAGCGTAATTCCATGCCACGCGAAACATGTCGAGGGAACATAGATATTCAGGCGACGAGAAGATACATATATGTGCTCGCCGATGGGGGCTAAAATGTCGAGACTCAGGGTATGAGTTGGAGAAAGAAGGACAGGCGCCCCTCTCAGCCATGCTAGAGCTGGCGAACTGATCGCGGTCCGTCACCCTACATGCCATCGTTATTCCCGCTGGCCCCAGTTTGGTGAGACCGCGTCCTTCTGGATAGAGATTCGAATCAGTCACTGGCTTCCATAACAAAGTTCGTCCTCACCAAGCCGAAGAAACGAGGCAGCCTGCACCAGGCCCCGTTCCTGGTAGTGATAAGAAATTGTTTGATCTGTCGTCTGCAGGGACTGCAAACATCCCTCCCGGCCACCGTGTCGTCGTACTCCTCTATGACTTCATTCATCCACGTGAGGATATCCACGTAGTAAAAACACTCGTTCAGCCGGCCCCGCCACCAAGTTTCCCAAGACGGCCCGCAGATGTCGGGGTCACGGCAATTGGAGACTGTTATGTTGCCAAAGTTGATGGTGTCGGCGACGTGGGCACGGAGCTGAGCCCGCCCTATAGTCAGCTTGAGTAGATCGTCTGATGTGAGCTGGGCGAGGCTCTTTCGGGTGGAGGACGACTGTCTGTAAAAGTCTGCCTTGGAGGAAAGATCGTCGAAATAGCGCGATAGCTCATAAAAGGCAACGGGAAGCACGTCTCGGACGTTGCATGCCCCCGCTAGCAAAATGACTTGTACTGTTCGTCGGAGAGTGGTCAGCGTGAAACGACGAGGCATGGATGTCGACGGCCGTACCTGACTGTATAGCGCGTTTTTTGAGCTTTTTGATATGATTATCAGAGGGAGCCGATTTGACGAGCTTCGCTTGCAGTCTTTCCCAGTCCTCGAATACGGCGGGCCAGTCTAGCTTCAATAAGGGCACCAAAAGATCCCGGATATCTGCTGCGTCGTACTTGACAGCGAGGCGGAGGATGCCATGATAGGAATCAGGGAATATGTTCCAGCAGCCATCACGGATAGGAGTCGTGGGGTGTGAATGGATCTGCGTCTCTCTAGAGAGGGTGTCGTCTGAGAGAAGCCAAAGAAAGACGGGAGCAGCCGTGCTCACCTGGGGAAGTATAACGCCTTGAGAAAGTCGCGGACGTCATCCGCGGCATCTGGCAGATCCATAATCGGCACGCCGTCGTAGTGCTCAGAGCCGGCAGCAAACGCGCCCTGCGGTCCGTCGAAGAGAGATGCGAAGACGGAGCAGTGAAGGCCGAGGGTGTGCTTGTGGACTCTGTACAGCGTGTAAGCGGGAGGTGAGTCGTTGGAGACCGTACGGATAATGATGTTCCCGTCTTTCAACCACAGATCCGGGCTCTCTACAACCTCGGGCTGCTTCTCTCCATCTTCCTCCGTGCGTGGTCGCTTTCGGGTCGACGATTCGCCGTCGGCGTTTTGAGACGCGTTCGTCGCCATATACGCGACTATAAGGATGATGAAAACACCGCGGTGGGCACAGAGAATCTGAGGCTGAGAGATGTATGAACGGCTCGAGAAGAAAGACGCAGCCGACAATATTCCTCGAAATGAGCGCCGGTGACTCTGTGACTAGACGCGTGATGTCACGCGTCTAGTCACGGTCAGCACAGTCTCAGCGCACTCAAACGTCGAACCAACACACACCTTCACTGCTTTCATTCTTCAGCAACCGCACCTCCCACCTTTTCTTACATCGTTTGAACGACACTCCTCATGATCATTTTATAATCCAACACCACGATGCCCCACAATTATCTTCGAATCCTGGAACGCGGCAGGAGTCCCAGATTTGCTCCTGGAACACCTCTGCCAGTCAAACGGAGAAAGCTTTCGGAGGCCGGTGAGCCTCTGAAACGCGCCTCGTCTGAGGCGATCGGTTCAGGGTCGAAAATGGCGAGCAGCGTGCACAACGGCATGGTCGCGTACGATGGATTTCCTCGACATCTATCCAGTGACAGTGTCGGAGGCGTAAACAACATAGAGGACGCCCAGGACGCTCAGGACAACTATCAGTGCACGTTCGACCGATTTCTGAAGACTTTCCTGGCCCGATGTCTCTCGCCGACCGACCGTCAGACCTTCCTAAAAGACGTGTTGCTAGACTAGTGCCCCTCTGCAACGACGCTACAATGAAGGCTTATCTAAATGAATAGTGCGTATATTGCGGCTGTTTGTGGTTATTATCATTGAGGCCATGTCGCTTAGCTGTACTGTCGCCGGAGATGGACAGTCCAGGTCCGCGTCATTCGTCAAGGTGTTCAATCACGCTCTTCAAAAGCTTCAAGACCTTACGGGACATCCCTTGCGTGAAGCACATGTAGCTCAATATCTTTTCCACGCCAGCTCTCTCAAGCCTGATGTCGTGTTGGTTCCCCTTGCCGCGGCCCGACGCGCCGCAGATCGTAACAAAAACGCGAATGGGAAAGACTTTGCAGCCCTCTCGGCCCTTAGCTTCGAACCGCCGGACATCCTGCTGTCCATCGAGCTCAAGGGCAAGTTGTCAACCCTCGCGTGTCGTCTCCCTAGTACTCCACCACCGAGCTGCGGCGGCCGGTAGCAGCGGCCCCCAGCGGGAAGAGCAGATTCCAGTGTCCAGACTGCGGCGTCGCCCACGGTGTCGAGCTCAGCGGCCGTGACAACGAGCGGCGTGACGAGACGCGTTATGTCGCGCGTCTTTGTCTCGCGAGCACCTCTCACCTCGTCCACACGTCAATCCCTGGCTTCTTTCCCTTCCACCGCACCGCGATTTGCTCAACATCGGGTTCTTCACAGCCGCCATTCCCCAAGATTTGCCGCTCCCGTGCCAGATGCTCTCCATATTACCGGACGATGTCCTACTCGAGATCTGTGACGATCTCGAGTGCAGAGCAGCGCTCACCCTCCAGGCGGTACGCTCGTCATTCTATCTCCACGATCTGACTGACCGATATATTCATTTAGACGTGCCGTAGGCTACGCATGCTGTTCCTCCACTCAGCAGCGCTTCAATACAAAGTCGAGCTCTGGGCCTCGGGAATGATCGATGGCGCGAGGGGAGAGGGCGGTCCCGATACAGGAGAGCGTCTGGAGAGACTGCGCCGACACACGTAAGCGTGGCGACCTCTCAAGTGGACGGAGGGCACTCCCCTCCCTCACCTGTGCGGTGACCGCGAGTCCGCTTCGGCCGTCGTCGGGAGCACGATCGTCTTCCCCCCATGCTCGCAAATGGAGCCCCAGAATACACACATCACAGGAGGTCCCTTCTCGGCTCCGTGGAGTCCAAGAGCGGCACGCGGAGTTCGTTATCAGCCATGTCGGACACGTTGACGTCTCGCAGGATCTATATGCATACTTAGAGCCACTGGAGTAGGTCATATGTCTGCATTACGTTGGCGATGTCACTTATACATATGTTTAGAGTGGATCGGAAGCGTTGCACATTTCGCTATCATTTCCGTTCTTTGTCGTCGGGTGACGTGCATCCGTTGGCATGGGATGGGGGTACTCTATATCTGAGCACACCCCACATGCATTACAGATGTCACTGTGATGTTTACGGTGGCTATCTACTGGATTTTCTTTACGAGCCCAGCACGCGGAGCCATGTCGTACTAAACTGGAAGACTGGCATCGTTGAATGGACACAGGTGGCTCGTCTTGATCTCAAGGAAACACCACCCGCTGACCATATATTCTCTCCTCAGCCGGCGGGACAGAAAAGCGAAGGAAAGAAGTGCTATTTCCTCGACGACAGCTATATCATCATTGGCTGTTAGATATATCGCGAAGGCGCACCCCTGAGCCTTCAAGTATTCCAATCCCGGAATGCCCGCACCGGCGACGGCGCTGCCCTCAACTCGTACTTGTTTTGCATCCCGGATTTCATGCGTTACTATATGGATTTCGAAACAACGATCTCGTCGCCTGCGACGACGGTGAAAGCGGGCTACTTCCACAGCGACCCCAAAGACCGGTTGCTCCTCATCCAGAATCACAGTCAACACCCTTACTTCCATCGAATGGGGAACGTGTATTTCGACATTCCTCTGCGGACATTCACAGGCTACATCGAATCGCATCCGGCGTCGGGAACCGCCGTGACCGTGCCCTGGCGAGAATGGGGGCCTCGCGGCTCTCGGGTGTCGTGGACACCAATCAGCCCGTTGCGCAGAGCCATGGCCGGGCTCGTCATCAGCGGGATGCGGAGGGTCGAGCTCAGGGCTCGAGACGGAGGGGGGCAGGCGATAGCGGTCGTGTTCGACTGCCATCCGCAGCGCGTCGCGCGCGCGCGCGCGCCCGGCAGCGCAGCGGGGACACCGGCGATGTCGTCTTACACGGGGGCGGCATTACAGGTCTGGGCTCCGAGTCGCACGGCACGTTCAAGACCATGCTGCCTTGGACTGTGGCGCAGATTCCGCTTCCGGGGGAGGCGGCTTGAGTGGCTCCGGACGCGACGCTGGGTGTCTGGCTGACAGAGGACGGGTTGGTGGTTGCGTAGGTGCGTGCGGGTAGTCGTCGCCACGACGTCCTCGAACTGACTCTTTTGCAGAAGTATGACAATAAAATAGGCATCAAAGATGCGTGGGCATATACGTTCTGAAAGCAACATGTACCTCGGCTCAATTATCGGGCACTGTTGTGCCATAGTCAAGTTTCCGGGAGCAAGGACTTTGACAAAGAGCTTACTCGGGCATCTTTCGTATGTAGTGTACTTACGTTGCACCGACATTCTCTTTTCTGGCTCGAAAGCAGCTTCGATTCCGCCAATGCTCCCTGCAAAATACTTGATGTCGAGCCGCAGGGCGGAGGAGCCACATAGCAGGGGAGAAAGGTGCGCGGCAACTAGAGTACTTATCCACAGCCGCGTACTTCGCAGGATCTAGAAGGGAACACGGTTTCGGACGGAATTTGTCCGCGAGAGGAGGCAGGTAGATGTCTCGGGGTTGAGTTCGACAATAATGAGAGACTTATCTTGGATGCGAGTCGTTGGGTTCGAGAGGTAGAGAGCAAGTAGTAGAAACTCGAGACTCGTGGATACGGCTGCGGCCGTGCGCCTCGCAAAGGTTCTCACGCCACTTACGCGTTTTAGCGCTGTCGGGCTGCTCGGCGAAGTACTCAACTCGGGCTTTGCACTCGCCAGTTGCAAGCGTCCCACAAGTATCCTCCACATTTCCGCTCCAGCTTCATCTATGGCCGAGAGCACGGAAAATGCACCCGCCGCAAGTCCTGTTCGCGGGGCCAAGCGACAGCGCGTGGAAGACGGATCAGATCAGCAGGAGGTCGCCATCGTGCAAAGCGACAAGCTGTGGCTCGACGACGGCAATCTCGTCGTCCGTACAACCTCCAAAGGGCCCCCACCAATGCAGACTCTCTACAAAATCCACAAGCGCGTCCTCGCGCTGCACTGCTCCGCCTTCGCATCGCTCTTCGACGGCCCGCAGGCGGCATTCGACATCGGGTCGCAGCAGCACGAGGGCGTGCCGGTCATGGACCTGCCAGACCCGCCGGAGGACGTGCACGACTTCCTGATGGCGCTGTACTTCCCGATGTGAGTGTGCCGAACGCCTGCCGCCCGACGTCTTCACGAGGAAGCGGTTTCCCGCAGGGAGACGCACCGACATTCCCCGATAACGTCGCCTGTCCGCGACGGCCGGTGGAACGTCTTCCCCCGCTCCTACCACGGCATCCTGCGGCTGGCCGTGAAGTACGACTCCCCGGACATCCGCGACCTGTTCGCCGATCTGATGCGCGCGAACTGGCCCAGCGTCTTGAAGGACTGGGAGTTCCTGCGCGCGCAGCTCAAGGCGTGCCCGGTGCTCAACATCCCTGGGCACCGGCGCATCAGCCCAAGTAAGCATGGGCCATGCTGTGTGGGCGCTCGGGATGCGCTGGCTGACCGCTGGTGAACAGTCGACGCGATTGTGCTCGCGGTGGAGTGCCAGATATCCGACGTGCTGCCGGTCGCGTTCTACGAGCTGTCGTGCATCGCCGACACGCTCCGGCCGTCCGACGACCTCGACAAACAGCGCGCGGACTACACGAAGTCGCTGTCGATGATCACCCCGGACCAGCTGATCAAGCTCACGATCGGGAAGGGGCTGCTGAAGGGCCACCTCAAGGCGTTCATACACCAGTTCAAGTCCGACCTCCTTTCTGGGGCGTGTGGCTGTATGCTTGGCACCTGCATGAACAAGGTCTTGGACTGGTGGAGCGTGCAGGAGGGGTCTGGGTTCTCCGAGAGCGACCCTCTCGTGTGGCTCCATACCGTCGTTGTCTCGTGCGACAACGTCCATCACAGGGGCATCTGCGACGTATGTCAGGAATTCATTAAGAAGGTCATGGTGGCGATGAAGGAGGAGGTCTGGGGAAAACTTCCCGACTTCTTCGGCCTCGTACGTGCGCGTTCTCTGACCATCGGGAAGCTGACCGAGACACATCCTGTCGCCCCGTTCAGAGAGACGTCGTCTCAGAGACCTGGGGTGCTGTTGCACCTGCGTAGACGTGTCAGCCGTGTTTCCCTTTGGCAGAATGGTACGCGTTATCGGGTTCTACTTTTAACAACCCATACTCATGCCATTCCTCTCGGCGAACAGGGCATGGACAATGTATCCATTTCAGCTTGACGTTTATTTTCTGCGCGCTCAGGGACCAAGGCGCTTCCTGAATCGATGTCGCTCTTCCAAGTCTCAGCGCCATGGATCGGTCACCGTCCCAGTCCTGAGGCATCGCCCTATACTTATCTGCGTATGCAGATGCCCACACGCCCCACAAGTGGTCGCAAGTGGGTCATTTTTGTACCGTCCCCGCGTCTCCAGGGTCCTGCGGGCGGGTGCAGGGACACAGTTCGAGTGGTCGTTGCGACGCGTGAGAGAGGGCATCCAGCATTTTGGGCCGGCGCAGATGCTCAGAATCCCATGGCAAGAGTGCGTTACAGTGAGTCGCATGTGCGTGGGTTCGGACGGGGCGCATACTGTACAGGCCTCAGACTTCGTCTGAGTTCGGAGCAGACGGCGCACATAGGTTCTCACGATGCGAAGACTCCCAGCCGAGGAACATGAAGCTTTTTTGCCGACGAGGCCACTGGAACTCTTTCTGTAAGTACATTGTCAGAATAACCTAGCCTCCCCGTCGTACAAAGTGATATACAAGATCAAGGGGATACATCGGTGGCAGTTAATACAAGTATAGTCTAGTGACAACCTCCTCAGAGTCACCGCTGAATATGCATGCGAGCGTGCAGGGTCAGCTAACGGGCTTCTTGAACAAGAAAGCGGACGTACCTCGCTATGTAACATACAAGAGAAAGGATCGAGCATTGTGATCGCTAGACCTCATCGTCAACTGTGCCCCAATCGGGCGAGACGACATCCTTCTGAAGTAGGCGTACTACGTGAGCAACAGGCGGAGTACAAAAAGTGCACTCACGAGGCCGAAGAAAAGGGGAAGTTTGCGCCAGAGCTCCCGCCTCGTGTCCAGGAGGAACATCCGCGTCGACACTTTGCACGCACCGCAGATGGCGTGGTCCTGCTTGTGTTCGCCCAAGGCGCCGCCCATCCGGCGCAGCCAGTCGAGCGGATCGCCGGCGTAGAAGCCGTCGCTCTCCTGCGTCTTCCACCACTCCGCGAGCGCGTCCGTGCAGGCGGGCAGCCTGTCGCCGCACTGCGCCGCCGACACGCGGCCGTCGAGCGTGCTCGCGAGATAGCCCCGCACAAGGCCTCTCCCGGCGAGCAGGGCGAGCAGGTCCGGCGCACTGAAGTGGGACATGGCCTTGACCAGCGCGTCGCGTTTCGCGGTCTCGTCGGCGGGCGTGTAAGGGACGGTGTCCATGGCGCATGCCAGCTCGTAGAATGCCGCCGGCAACACGGCCGGGATGCGGCATTCGCGCGCGAAGGGGATGAGACGGACTGGTCAGAGCAATTGGATGCTGCGTCTTGGGTCAAGAAGGGGATACAAGCTTACTTGAGCTGCGGTTCAGCATGGAGCTGTCTCTGCGGTAACGCTTTTGCTGGTCCTGCACGTACTCCCAGTCCTTCAGAACAGGGGGCCAATCGGCCTTCATCGCGGCGAGGAATAGGTCGAGGATGTCTGGGGCATCGTACTTTGCTGCGAGGCGGAGGATGCCGTGATACGACGCGGGGAAGACGTTCCAGCAGCCGTCACGGACGGGCGACGTTACCGGGGAGTGGCGCTGCGTCTCTCTACCGCTCGCGGGTGAGCAGACCGAGCGCAGGGCAGAGACGATGTGAGCGCTTACTTTGGGAAGTACAGAGCCTTCAGAAACAGCTGGACGTCCTCTGCAGCGTCTGGCAGATCCATCACCGGTATCCCCTCGTGCTGCGCCGATCCAACGTCGAACGCCGCCTGCGGTCCGTCGAAGAGCGACGCGAATGCGGAGCAGTGCAGGGCGAGGACGCGCTTGTGCACCTTGTAGAGCGTTTGCGTCGGAGGGGAGTCCTTGGAGGTCGTGCGGACGATGAGATTGCCGTCGTCGAGCCACAGCTCCTCGCTCTGGACGACCTTCACCTCGGCTGCCTCTCCTTCAGCGTCTACACGCTATCGTTTGGTCCCGAGGGGGGTTTCTGCGTCCGTCGGATTATTTGCGTTCATTTCCATGGCTCGGATGCGGAGGAATATTAAGAGGAAATAAAGTAGGAGATGATAAGCCGCGGGGACTCGCAAGGAGTCGACGAGCGAGAAAGGTGTCACGACGTCACGTCGACTGTGACCAGGACGCGTCACGTGATGCAACGCGTCTCAAAGTCATGAACCGGATCGCGTGGTCCCGCAGCTGCAGCCTCAGGAAACATATTGATATTACATGAATGTTATTGAAATTGCGTGTGCAGCGGTCAGTTTTCCATCTCCTCCCCCGCCTTCGACGACCGCCGACACTCAGACAGCGGTCTCGCTTGG
>MU277329.1:0-27805 GCA_022160305.1 Artomyces pyxidatus | reverse complement strand
AGGCGCTTTAAGACACGTATCCTCATGTTCCTTCGTGCCAACAGCGTCAAGTATTCCACTGACGCTGCCAAGATGTCCCTCTTACTCGATCTCTGTCAGGGAGAGGTTGGTGGCTCGTGGTCCGAGTCACGCAGTCTTGAGATCCTCGAGGACGACGACGCGGCGGCGGCAGGTACTGCCAATTACGTGGCCAAGTTCCCTGACTGGAAATCCCTTCTCACTCGCTTTGAGAAGGACTTCGCTCCTCTCGATCCCACACCTGCTGCACGCGCCACGCTAGATCAATTGAAGATGGGGACGCGCCCGGTCACGGATTACATCACGGAGTTTGAGGCGCTTGTGCCTCAGACAAAGTATGAAGGAGAGTCTCTCGTCTACTTCTTCAAGAAGGGACTCAACACTGCGCTCCTAGATGACCTCTTGCGCCTTGACCCCATTCCCGATACCATCGAGAAGTGGAAGAGTCGGGCGATAGAGTGGAACGCGGCGTACCTCGAGCGCACCAGAGAGATGGCAGCGCGCAAAGGGACGTCGGCGTTTGCACCTAGGACACCCAAGGCCGGTACCTCCCACCAGTCCATGTATGTACATTATAATAGTACCCTGTACTTACAATGTGACACATTACAATACTCCAGTCTCCAGCCAACTTGTTGTTACAGGGCACATTGTAATGGACTCATCCCTGCCTGCTGCCCCGCGTCGCTACCGCCGGCACTGCCACCGTCGTCGTCGTCGTCGCCGCCGCCGCCCCCGCCGCCGCCACAGCCGGCGGATCCCGCCGGCACAGCCACTCGCTCCCGCCTCCGCCCCCGCCGCGCTCCTCCCCGCCGCTCCTCCGCTCCTTTCAGCACCCTCACGTGCCAGCATGCTCTGCCCAGCATACCAGCCCGTCGTACACGCCCTGTTCCCCATCAGCCGACGTCCTCCAGGCTCCAGCTGTTGCCTGCGCCCTCCAGCTACCAGTCAACTGTGGGGAGGTCTATTGTAGTACTATCTCTTACAGTAGTAGGGCACATATTGTACATACAGTAGGATGTTAGTTGATCATGTACTATAGTATGTATGTAGTACATATAGGCTTGTACTTCAGTACCCGGGAATGTACTACACTGTTGCAGGACCAGGAAGCACTACAGTACAAAGCTTGTAGGTCCAGGAAGCACTGAAGGACATTGATATAGGCAGCTTGGTAAGCCAGTCACATGATGATTGTGTAAGCTTGCACTGTAGTACATTATGATCTACTTCAGTCCGATGTACTGAAGTACTATCTTGCAAGAACTTGGTACTTGGCTTCATTCCCGTACCTTGGTTGGATGATTTGTCATCAATCTGACCCGATCCACTTCAGTTCGATGTACTGTAGTACTTTCTTGCAGGGACTTAGTATTTGGCTTTATTCCTGTACCGTGGTTCGATGATTTGTCATCAAAGTGGCACAGTTTCGTACTGTAGTACTTGCAGGCAGTGTAGCTGTTGTAGCGAGGATGCACTACAAACAACTACCAGGGTTTTGGTGAGTGTGCTCCGGGTTTTTTGCCAGTGCACTTAGCGTAAGTCCCGGACATCATGTGACCTTCTGTCCGGGCCGGCAGACCAGTCAATCGCTCTAAGTCGAGAGACCTCGCAACAGCGAGAAAATGAACATATTTTACATTATACAGAGCATAGCTAATCTGATAGGTCAGTTGCGTAGCCGTCCGATTGATCATCCAGCCCCTCGGAACCCTCGGAATCGGAGTCGCTCTCGTGGAGTTCCAGGGTTGAGTCTGCAAGGTTCAATACAGACGGGGGGGTGGAAGGAGCAGAAGTACTCCACTCGGAGGTAACATCCAAGAAGGATGCACCTCCCGCTGGTGCAACAGGCGAGACCGACGGAGAGTGTACTGGTGGGACAGAGGCAGAGGGTGACGGCGACGGCGACGATGGTGGCGGTGGCGACGGCGGCGGTGGCAGTGGTGGTAATATCACCGTTAGAGCATGTCCGGTGATGGCCCGCGACCATTGAATCTTGAACTTGCGTGCCAGGCCAGTGAACATCGCAGCTTGACGTTCTGCGTACATCTTGAGCCCCGATTGAATGTCCAGTGCTGCATCCGGCCTCAGAGCAGCGCGACCCAACCACCACTCGGCCTTCCACTGGAGGAATTTGATGACTCGTGGCATCTCCTCACAGAGGTGGATGATCTCTTCATACCAGCGCCGCGCGCGAGCACGATTCTTCACCCAGTCGACACGCAGACCTGTTGAGACAGATGAGATTCATTTACGTCTCGGAAGGCCATATGACTTACCATCGTGAACTTCCTCCTGCGAAAGCTCCTCGTCGCCACCTGGGACGTCACTCGCGGTGTGCGCAAGCACTCGCCATATCCACGGCGTCTCTCGGTGCCCTTCCCCAAGACCCTCCTCGTCCTCTCTTGGAGCACGGATATCTTCGTCTCGAAGCTCGCGGAGGTGGCTCTGCCAGGACCCCTCCGGACTCAACACGACGAGGGCATTTCGTGCGGCGCGATACTGCTTCACGTGCATGGCCATCCTGTCACTGAGCTTCTTGATGGTGGCCCTCGCGCGCGTGTTCGCGTTCTGCCCGGGGCCGTCAACGAAGACATGCTTGTAGTGAATCAGGCCCTTGCGTATGCGGAGTTGGCGTCGAAGATTGTGAAGGGCCTCCTCCGCCTGTGCAATGCGAAGACGTACAGCTTTATCGACCAGGCCCGGGGCGAAGCCAACTCGCCATAGCTCTCGAGGAACCTCTGAAGGTAGCCACAGCTTCTCGTATTCTACACGGACGGGAGGAGAGGTCGTCGACGTGTCGTCCGCAGAGTCGAAAGCGGCCGCCTCCTGCGCAAGCAGAGCCACCGTAGCCGGCATGTAGATCTGTTGCAATATTCGCCATCCCTTCAAACGATGCTGGAGTGCGTTTCGCTTCTCTTGTATCGTTGCTTTTCCCGAAGATGTCTTGCTGTCCTCGTGTTTGCATTTTGCTACCAAGGCACGTCTGCACCAGATACATATCCATGTCAGTAATCAGACAGAAGGAGTCGTCAAAAGAGGCTTACTGCTGGTCCTCTAAGTCGAGCCCCGTACTAAGGAAAACACTGGCCGACGTCTCGTGAAGCGAGACGACACCACGTTTGACTTCCTCCGCCTCCTGCTGCGCAAGCTCCAGACGGACGTCAGCGAGAGTGTGATCTGTACCAGGGTAAGCGTGAGCCAGCCGGGATTGGTGAAGAAGACGAGTTTGACTTACGGATTTCCGGCTCAGCGTAAGGATTCGGTTTGGACCGATCTCGCTCCCATGTACTTATCATCCGCTCCCATTTTTCGATCACCTCGGGAGGGAACGACGCCGTCGACTCGTCGAAACCTCTCTTCTGCTTGGCATACGCTGGGACCGCTTCTTTCAACGACTTCTGGAGTTGATCACCTATAAAGCAAACTGAGCAAAATGAATGAAAGAGTTCGGCGCCAGGAGACGCACCCATCGATATGACTTTTCTCCAGTTGATGGCACCGAAAAAGTCGTTTAGGATCTCGTGCCTTGATTCTGACGACATCTCCCTCGTGCTGAGTGCGGCGCCGTTCGTCTCGGACCATCCTGCTTCAATTCCTTCTCCACAAGTTCGGCCGACTCCTTCCGTGAAGTTCAGAGAGTATGATACTTGGCAGGATACTCCGTGCGCAAGTAAATGAAACTTGGGCACGACGAAGGTGAGGCTAGTGTCGGTCACGTCGATGTGAAATGCGGTCGGGAAGTCGGCCATGCGCTTGAGGAAGTTCTTGGAGTATTGGCAGGCTATGTCGTACGAGAGGACCATGGTCTTGAGATGCTCCGCGGTCTTCGCGATGGTTGACAACAGGACAAAGTCCATGTTGCAGTATCTACGGAGCCCAAGATGTGAGACTTGAGATCTCGGACAGGCGAAGAGGCACTTCACGCACCTTTCTCCTCGTTGAAGGTCCCCAACCCCACTCTTCCGGTAGAAGCAATGTCGCGCGCAGATAACCGCACCGACGCCGTTGACACAGAAGCGCTTTTGAGCGGGGACGTTGGCATGATCTCGCGCGGCGAAGTTCGAGCCACAATGCTTCATCTATCTGGCGAGATGAGTACGTCGTTTCGTCGGAAGAACTGTGATCGTACCTCAACTTGATCCTTGTACTGCGCGATATGTTCTTGATATGGCTTCTCGTCAACAAAGTATGCCCAGCCGGGTGCCAGCTGGACGTCGTCGAGACCCCTGTTCTTCAGTTTGAGCTTAAAATTGGCGTCAATGGCCAACATTATCGCATATTTCCATCTGTGAAGAGGGTTAATACATCAGCGGGTGAAGAAAAGGACATCAACTCACTGTTCATCGGACGGAGCATCCTCCCAGCCATCTGGAAGGTTGCGACCGGGTTGAGGACAAGCGGGGCATTCAACCACCAGTTCGCCGGACTCGGTCGCGTTGATTCCTAGAGGATCGTGCGCTCGACCTGCCCGTTTCGCCATTCGAAGACTTCGGAAGCACCGCATCGCTCGAATAAAGTCTTTATAGTGATTCTGAGCAGCAAGCATCAGAACATGTCACTGATGGCAAGTCGACTGGCTCACCTTCGCAGGCCGAAGGCCAGTGCCGTCCGTGATGCGACAGAGTCCATTCCAGAAGTCGTAGGCGTTGACTTTCCCTTGAAGCGCGAGAGCGTGGAATAGTTTACACGACCGCAGAGTGATCACGGTACGCGGCCGTTGGACTGTCGCAGGCCACCATCGAGCACGGAGTAACTGGACATAGTTGTACGCGGTGCCTGCGTTACTGCAGTCGCAGAAGCGAACGCACACCCGGTGGACGCCGCTGATATCAATCACGGTCATCGTCGTCGTGTAAGGGCGGGGAAGGGGGCACACGAGGCCGTCGTGACCGAGCTGAATGCAGAGTCCGGCTTCGGAAAGGGAGTATTTCTCGAAGAATGCTCCATTCCATTTCTAATTGAAGGTCAGCTGCGTGAGCGCCGTAAAAACCGTATGATAGACAGACCTGGATCCGGTGGAGAGGCTCCTTTGCGTGGTCCGCACATATACAGCTCTCGCAGACGAGCGGCGAGCCGAAACAGTCCTCGCAGCGTACACACGCAACGGCGTCACCGCACCCAGTGCACTGAGGAATGGAGAGGTGCCTTCCCAGACCCTCGTGGCGTAACAGCTCGTCCATGAATGTGTCTCTGAGTGGCAGCCATTCCCGCAGAAGCTCGACCTGACATCACAGAGTCAGATTGCACAATACTAGACGACGCGACTTAGCATACGCACCCGTCGCTTCTTCCTCGACTTTCTCCCGGAGCGGTGACGCTTGCGCCTATGCCCATCGCCTTCGTACTCCTGGCCGATGTACACCTCTTCATGACCCTCGTCAACGAAGCCATCCGTCCCCGCTTGTCCCTCGCCGCCCGCGAGTTCTGCCGAGTCTGACGATCCTGGAGGAGGGGACTCAGATGACACTATGTGGTGAGACACCTTTTGCGATATCTTTGCGGCGCGTACGCGGATATGTGTATGGCGTATCGGGACCGTGTTGGGTGCGGGACTGTTGGCGATCATTGCGTAGCCCTTGTGCTTTTCACCCGCTTTGCGTTTGCGTACCATGATTGGTAGAGGACCTGGCAGTGGAATTGAGATGGCGCAGTGGAAGTCGAACCGGGAGGATTGTGAGCAGGAAGGAGGGACGCTGAGCAATGAGTACTGAGTAGTAGGCTGCCGCGACTTGTCAAGCGGCGGCCCAGCGGCGCTTAGTCTTCGTTTACTCTGTTCTGAAGGCACGTGACCGCGTCGCGCGTGCGCGCCGTGCTGCTGCGGGCGGAAGGTCTGCGAGACCGAGTAAATAGATTCCGTCGCGCTTCCGCGCTCTGTAAATACATCGGCCAGATTTTGTATGAGTCTGAACGTTCCTGTCGGTTGTAGTCACCCTCTTACACGCCTCCATACCTCAACTAGTAAGATTATGTTCGAGCTCACACTGCATACTAAGCATCCTCGCGCATTTAAGACGTGACTTCCTTGCCACGAGTAAAGGTGCCATGTGCCGAATCCCTACTATACACATGTAAATAGGAGACCGTGCTACGTACTCTATCAATGCTGGTCCTGGTCTAAGAGACCTTCAGAAACCGTAGACAGCTCGGAACGACGTCTTGTTCACCCTAGCCACGAAGTTAGGCAATGAAAGTGCTAGAAAATGCACGAGACGCACCGACAACCATGTAGAATAAAAGCTCGGTCCAATGCGGCTCTTCCAACGGCGCTAGCTCCCTGAGAATGTAGCTCGATCTCTTGATACACTCCCGCGACCAGCCGGCGATGAGCATGCAACAGGAGACCCGTTTCCCCTCGGTCCACCGCCTCCCGTGCGCTGGAGATACATTCGTCCAGGATCGGCCGAAGTCTCTCAATGTATCTTGCAGTCCAGTCTTCGGGATCGCCCTCTCGAACGGCGTCTTCGATATCCTGACACCGGAGCAAGAGGGCCTGCTCACCGGCTACCATGGAGTCTGTCCGCATCAGCTCTTTCTCGTGGCTACTATAAGAAAGAGTGCTTGTATAGAGGCTAATTAACAGTTTAAGCATATGCCATGCAACATAGGTGCCGCGCTCACCGAGAAGGGTCCTCCATGTCAGCTCGAATGCAGCCTTCCTTCACTTTCCTGGCGTACTTCGAGACTTTACGGCGTCCGGCGGCG
Organism: Artomyces pyxidatus; assembly: GCA_022160305.1. Classification (NCBI taxonomy): domain Eukaryota; kingdom Fungi; phylum Basidiomycota; class Agaricomycetes; order Russulales; family Auriscalpiaceae; genus Artomyces; species Artomyces pyxidatus. The sequence goes on along the minus strand of MU277329.1, from coordinate 21,082 downwards.
CGTTTGACTGCATTGTAGTGCTGCTGGTATTGTCGTCGCGACACTTTATTCCTAATCCATGTCCTTGTTAAGATTTTGACCGTCGACAGCGGTCACCGTAGAGAAGAATGCACCTACCGGCTGTAGTATTTATCTTGTGAGCTTTGGGCCACCATTTGAACCTCTCAAATCAGTCACGCACGGATGTCATGCGAGTCTGAAGGTTGCGGGAAGAGATTGAGGATGGAGATTGAATCTGAGGGCAGCGATGTTGGGTCTGAGGGTATCTCGCGAAGGGATCCTATGTGACAGGATTAGGCGCTTGCCGCGCATGCTCGCGCTCAGACATGCTTTGTGGGCCAGGGGTCTGAGACATGTATTCCCCAACAATACTTGTACTAAGTACTCGGGGCATACAAAACACACAGTCTCCGATTTTCCTGGTTTTTTTTTGAACACCAAGACAATTACTGTCAATGTTCGAAGATGTTTTTGCGGCACCAGTGCGTTTTGCCACACAACTCGCACTTTTGGTCGTTCGATCAGAGGACACACAACGGGCGATAGACAATTACAATTGATGTAGACTACGAGTACACAAAGTAACAACAACAGCGACGGACGAGGTACAACAAACAGGCATGTGGCACAATATCTCAAAAGCACGGGCGCGGAGCAGTACGGCCACTCGACATCAAGAATAACACGGGCACAGGATAGATCAAGGGATACATGTACACGAGATCAGTATCGTAAATAATTGGCGCGAGAGAAGAGCGAGGCATCAGGTGGGCGAACAGATACCTAGAGCGAATGAATGGGATCATCCGTATGCTCCAAGTACCACTCTCCGGCGGCTTCGATCGTCTGGAATCCACGGAAATACGCTCCGGGGAAGTTGATGATGTGCCTCCGGATGTTGGCACTACAGAACACAATCAGAAAGAGGGTAGAGGATGCAAAACATAACTCACAATGGCCCGGGGTAGACACCCTCGGGTTCACCGTAAGCAATCGCGTACCACGCGTCACCGTCGGGTGCCGAGTCGGTGGCTTGACGACGTCTCGCCGCATCCACCCTTCCCAAACCTCTGGCGGCGTTTGAAGCCGTCGAGGCAGAGACCGAGGAGACCGAGGAGACCGAGTTCCCCGAGCGAGCCCGAGTGGGAGCGGCGGACGGCGGGGGCGGCGGCGGCATCGACTGCGGAGGATGTGTGGTCGCCAGCGAAGACGCAGCACTGTTCAAGGGGGGACGATACTGGAGAAAAGGGTCCTCGGAGGCGCGGTAATCGCCTCCATTGGTGTTGACCGCCTGAGCAAGCTGAGACAGGCGCTCGTAGTTGTAGCTGATCGGGACAGGCGGGGGCCGACGGGCTCCTGCTTCATCGCCCGACCTTGGCGCAACAGCGCTCACAGAGGGACAAGCGTGACGCCCGCACCGCGATGAGGAGGGCTCCTACTCAACCGAATTAGTTCAAAGCGACCAGAAACAGAGTAAAAGCACGCACATTGGCGGGCCAGTCTTCCACAACTACCCTGTAAGTCTCTTCCCTTCCTTTACCTTTACTCGACGGGCTCCCGGCGGAGTGAGTGTGGGTAGACGCGGCGGCAGCCCCGGCGTGGCGAGAATGGGAAGGGGGAGTTGCTGGCACGTTCGACGTATCGCGCCCGGCGGCGACGTCACTCAGAGCAGCTCTGATGGCGTTGAGACGCATGGGCGTGCTTGGCGACGGCGAGGCAGCTGGCGGCTGGGACTGGGAGGGGAACTCAGGCTCCAGAGGTGTAGGGATCGGGGACACGCCCGGTCGGGCACGCTCCCAAGCGTCGAGGGCGTCAGAGAGCTCCGCAAAGCCCTCGTAACTGTTCTCCGGATATCCGAGGACGTAGTCCGAGATCCGCGTCCTGGACAGTGTCGAATGGTTGACAGAAGCTTTTGATGTGGATACCAGAGCTTACCAGCCGCCGTCAAAAACCCCCGTCCTCCGGCCAGTCACCACGATAAAGTACTTCTTGTCTTTGCCTGTAGACGCTCCGATCAGTGGTTAGTATCCAAACGCACTCCGAGGGAGCTTACCTCGGCCCATGTTGTGTGAGTGCTGGGGATAAGTGAGCTGGGGGATGGTGGAGGTTGAGGGGAAGGAGAGGCGACTCGCGATCGATACGAACGTCGCATTATAAAGGAAGTAGAAGTAGCTGTGTGAAGATTTAGTTCTGACAGGGAGGAATAGTTACCGGTTTCATCGCCAGTCGACCCATCCGGTGCAAGCCAGCCCATATGCGTTGCTGATACGCCGCCGATACGACGGCTCGGCGAGCGGGAACGCGCCAAGTGGTTATGAGCGATCTGCGCGTCGTGGGGCAGATTTCGGCCTACCGAGGGCATGTCGTACTAAAGTACAACGCGAGATGGCGAGGAAAAATTTTGTCTCTCGCCCCCTGCATAACTACTTTCTCCTACAACGATAACCATGCCCGGCTCCTCGTGGGGGAACGACATCCAAGCCGCTTTCCTGAAGTCTTACTTGGGCGATTTCCGTCGGCACCAGGCGCTGAAGACGACCACTGCATTTTGGCCGTTCATTCTGACCGAGTTCCGTAAGCTGTGGCCCACCGCTGAGACCGAACCTACCGTCGTCGGCGGCAAGACGCCGCCGAAATTAATCACGGTAAGTACGCGCGTATCTTACCGTGGTTCTTGCTGATATCGGGGGTCGCAGCGTCTGAAGCAGTGGTACAACAACAATTCCCGCCCGACCAAAGGCGGTGCCGTTCCCGGGGCATCAAAAGTCCTGAAGCTGACGGGAACCGCGACCCGCAAGCTACCGCCTTATCAGGAGTACCAGAGGCTGTTCTGGCAGGACAAGCTTCAGGACAAGCTCGAGGCTGAGTGGCAGGAAGAACTCCAGAAGGGCGCCAAAGCCAAGGAAAAATTGGCGTGGCAGAACAAGCGTTGTCGCAAACTCCTGGAGACGGAGTCGGACGAGGTGAAGCAGGCGGTCGAGGACGCTATTAATGCGGACGCATCGGCGAAGCTGGACAAGGTAGAGGAGGGCGCGAGCCCCTCGATCGCGAAGCTGCAGGCACAGCAACAGTAAGTATAAGCATTTTTTTCGTGTTCGACTGTGCTAACCTATTTGACAGGGCAATCGACGCCTTGTCGGCCTCCGCGGTGACTGTCCTGCGAGAGATCTACCGTCAGACGGGTTACGTTGGGACCATCCTGCTGGGAGGTCCGACGCCGAACGAGGGAGGCAAGGTACAGGCGTTCTCGTAAGTCACTTGATCCCCTTTATGTAGACATAACTCATACCTCTGACCTAGGTGGCATACGACGACGGCAGACAATCTGCCTATCTTCCGCGACTACTACCCTCAGTTCGCCGACAATGTCGAGAAGCCGTTTGTGAACTTCGTGAAGAGCGTCTATCGTAAGTCCCTTCAGTGTGTGTCGGGCGAAACATTTACTCACGGGGTCTTCGCAGCACAACATATCTGTGATACCAAGGCGCTGCCCTCCCCGTTGCAAGTGGCACAGTTGACCTCGGAGTTGACGACACAGCCAGCGACTGCCCCACAGCAGACCGACAACGGCGGGAAGGCGGACGCCGCGCAGGAAGAAGTCGCTGCGCCGAACGGTGGGGTCAACAGTGACGTTGCGACTTCCACCGGTACCAACGCAGCATCTTCCACTGTACCGGCTTCCTCCAAGCCAAAGCCACGCCCGGTCAAGAAGCTGAGCCCGTATCTTCAGGAGAGGGAGGACAGGATGGCGGAGATCAAGGAGCGTTTCCTCCAGATGGGGATAGTTGAAGCTCGCGAGGCGCTCTTCGCGGGGAAGGAGAAGGAGAAACCCGCGAAGCGTCAACGCAAGCCCAAGGGTGCTACGCAGCCAGTCCGGAAGTCTACAAGGAGCCGCGGAAACCAGTACGTGTCTTCTTCGTTGTGTGCTGATACTTGTCTGATACCAATCAGGGGTCCGATCGACGAGGGTGAAGGCGATGGTGAGCTCACCGCCGAGGAGTTGCAGGAGATGGAGGACGACCCAGACGCCAATGAAGAAGAAGACATCATGGATGTCGACAACGTCGGGACGGAGAGTCAGAATACCACCATGGAGATGGAGATCGACAGGCCGGAAGCGCCCGTCGGTGCCGGGATGGACGGAGATGTTGAGATGGACGACGCCCGCACTAAGAAGGGCAGCGTCTCGGAGGTTGTCGCTTTGCAGGAAACCACTCCCTCGTCCCCTTCAACTCTGTCCCTTCCTGCAGTTCCCGCGCCGCAGGCGACGGACGCTCCCGCCACTCCCATCCTCGCAGATCCGGCCCGTTCCATCGCCTCTCCCATTACCAATCGCCATCCATCCGTGTCCATGCCGCCTGTGCAAGCCAACGAGCCGCAGATCACACCTGCCAACACGCCCGAGACGCCTGCGCCTGCCAACGCGCCCGAGACGCCTGCGCCTGCCAACGCGCTCACGACGCCTGCGCCTGCCAATGCGCTCACGATGCCTGCGCCTGCCAACGCGCCCACGACGCCTGCGCCTGTCGACTCGCCCAAGGAGCCTGCAACTGCCGACTCGCCTGCACCTGCCGCTGCCGACACGCCCGCGGCGCTTGCACCTGCCGACAAGTCTGATGTGGGGTCTCCTTCCAATGCTCCTGCGAGCAATGTTGCAGAGGCCCCTGACGCGGAGCGTGGGCGGTGGATGGTGGAGACCGCAGAGTTCCTCGCCAGCGCCGTCGATGAGCGTGAGTGGACGAACGTCGTCGTTTTGTGGGGGCAGCTTGAGCGTTCCCTGAAGTATCCCGATCGTATGGTCGGTATAATTCCTGGCTATGGTTCTGGGCGACGCAAACTCACCTGTTCGTAGGACCGTATGCACTGGCTCGACGTCAAGAAGCGGCCCGCCGCCATCGGCGAATGGATCAAACGGCACCGCGACTACGCCAAGATGCCAACCATCAAGGATGCGAGTCAGTTTGGAGCGAGCTGGCGCGAGTGGTGGTCTTCCCTTCAGCCCGCCTGGAGGCGAAGCAGCGACGGAGACGACTGGCCGATGAAGAGGAGTGGAGACAGCGCCAGCTGGGTCGAGCTGGCAAAGGGGGGTCCAAATGGCTTGGTGCTGGTACTCATCGCCGTAGTTTGGTGGGCTTCTGTGGTCAAGGCTGAGGGAGGAAAGATGCTCGAGGTGATGTCGGCGGTGGAAGACGTCGAGTATGCGCTGACGCAGGTTCTCAACCACCTGAACGCCGGCGTGTCGACCGCGTAGAATTGTCGGAGGGAAATACCTCACAAAAAGGTAAGTGTCGGCGTGTCCACTCTTCTTGCCAAAGCCCGTCCCCGCCTGTTCTTGTTAGTCGAAGTCCGCCTTGTCGTTATTGTCTGCCGCGTACGCTCAGTGCAGTAGTTGTTGTTGTTGTGTTTTACTTTAAGAATGATAAAAGAAAATAATATAAAAAAAACACCGCGTGAACTGAGAAATTTCTCTAAGTCAAGTTTAAATGACTTTAACAGCGAATTGTCTGGTCCGTGCCGCGATGCCGAAGCTTCGAATCATGCGCAGAATGCGCGGGTGCGCGCTCCGCCACCACCAAATAAAATGCCACGTACATTTCTTCCCACCAGTCCTAGCCCTACGGTACAGCAGAATGAAAGCACTGACCGTATTGCAAGCAAGCCTGCCACGGAAAGTGCCAGGGGAGGGCCGCGAAAAAAAAAAAAACCAGCAGCCCCGCCCGGAAGTAGCGCCCGTATGCCGTGAGGGAGCGCCCAAAGGCCGTCCGAGCGCCGGCTGCAGCCCGAAAGCACAACCGTGCAGACTAAAGCCTGCAAGACCGCCTAGGAAATGTGCCCAGAGCTATGGGACGTTGATAGGACACGCGCAAGAGCGCCCCGCCCAAAGGAAGCGGCAATCCTGCGCCAAACCAACGCGGGAGTGCGCAGTGGAAAGGCGCCCAGGGGAGCGCCGGGGAAAGCGGTCGCGGAGAAGCGCTCAGGGGAGTGCCGCAGGGCAGAAGGCGCCGGCAGCACGTGCCGGAGCGCCGAGAGCCGGCAGGGTCCGGAAATAATCCGAGATCCCGAATATCCCGAGTCCAGGGCTGATGTACTGCAGTAGATCGTTCTGCAGGTGTACTATAGTACATCAGCACGAAGACAGGCTGAATGTACTTCAGTAGATGAGCCCAGGGCTCGGTACACAGTGTGGCCGACCAAAAAGAGACAATCTACTGCAGTACATCAATGCCAATTTTCCGGCCTGACAGCAAGCAGCTTATGTAAGATCCACTATAGTAGATAAGCCTACCTCCCGGTTGGCAGTGGTAGTAAGATACTATAGTACATCCCGGGCTGCTAGAGCAACCACTGTAGTACATCCCTGGACGCTCTGAAATCAACTGTAGTACATCATACTATAGTAGATCCTACAGTAGTAGCTACTGAACTACAATAACTAAGCTACAGCAAGATGTACAATGCTTGCCCTACTGTTGTAGTCTTACTACAACTATAGTATGCCCCAGGGCTCTACCAGTACCGCCTGCGCCTTCCAGCTGCCGCTCGCCGCGCTCCCCCACTCGTCCCTACCCCCGCGCTCCCCTGTTATCACACCAGTACGCTCTCCCAGCGACGTACAGAATCCGCCTTACTTACCGCCAGCGCGCTTTCCCACAGGTCGTCGCCCACCTGTAAACCCCGCCATCGTCGTCCCCCTGCACCGGCTGCCGGAGCACCGTCCAGTGCGTATCATTTCCTTCTAATCGTCGTTGATTTTCCTGATATATGCTACCATGCTCCCCCCTGTTTGAGCGCGCGCCCTTTTCCGGCGCCAGCGCGCGCTCCTGCCCGTCCGCACGACGGCGCTTGTCGATTCCCCTTCCAGCGCACACGCTCCTGTCCGTCCCAGCCCACGCCCCTCCCCCATTCATTTCGTCTCCCGCGCTCCTGCGCAGTTCAGCGCGCCCGACGTGCTCTTCATTCCAGTGCCTGCGCTCCTCCGCATTCCAGCGCGGCCGCGCCCCTCGACCTCGCCGTGGCCAACGCGCCGTACTTCCAACGCTGTCAGCATTATTCGCCTTCACCACCCGCCCTGCTGCGTCGTACAACCGCGCTGGTCGAATCTACTTGTCAACGCATCAATTTCCCCCCCAAAGCGATGGCTTCCTTCTCGCAGCAATACCACCCTCCTCGTGTCTTATTTATGTCCGTGCATATTACAGTCACTGTCCCCCCTCACTCGATATCGTTCTATCCCTTTGTATATGAAAATAGTTCTGTGCTCGGACAGGCACCTCTCTATCAGTACACAACAAGTCGAGCCCGCGGCGGACTTGGGCTGTCCGCGGCGCATGACTTAAGCTTTCATCCGTCTCGCAATGCAAATTTTTTATTAAGTCGCTGCTACGGCGAACGGTGTGACAAAAGTCTAATCTACGACGAGGTTTCAGGTAACAAAATGAACGAAGGCATAAGGAATGTGAATAACGAGTGTGGAGTATGATGAGACAAAGTAATACTGCAGCCACGGGATTAATACGGCGAAGTCAAAGTATGAAATGGCAGAGAAGAATGGAGACGACGACGTGCAGGGGTATACACAAGCAAACATCACGGCGACGGACTCACGCTCGAGCTAGTGGCGAGCACGTTTTGTCCTCTTCTTGACAGGGCTCGTGGTGCGTTTGGTCCCGACGGCTTGTCCTTGGGAGCGAGAACTCCCCGGCAGTTCACGGAGTACCCAAGTCATGTCGTCCACAGCGGCTTCGAAGTTCGCGTGTACTGCGCGAGCCATCGGGGACTCCTGGAGGCTCTTACCCCACCAGGCGAGGGCGACGACGAGGCTTATCACCCCGTTCAAACCAGGGCAGTTGAGCACCTCCCAGTCCGTACCGGATGCACGGACGATGCGACCGTTGGCTGAGACCTGCTCTGGCTGGAGTATACTTGCAAGCCAGGTCCACCACGCGGGTCCGAATGCCGCAGCTTCAACCCGAGTATGCACCCAGGGCCTCGCCCGCTTGATCCAGGCACCGATGAGCGGTGGACGAGCTAATCGACGGCCTGCCGCAGCGCCCAGTCTCGGACCCTCAAGCTAGAATACAAAAGTATTAGATATAGAGATGCTCGCATAGCAGCGATCAACGCACCGTATACGCATTAGCCTCTTCAAATATGAAATATGACGCCACGCATCGATCCCAATGTTCTCCTAAATCCAACGCCGAGAGATACTCGTACGCGTCCCGATAGAAGTCGCCTCCATGGGCGAGCACGGACGCCGCGATTGACGAGTTCGAATGGCGGGTTTGTGCTCCGTTGGTGTGCAAGGGATCGCGCGAGCTTGCAGGTGGTGACGCCAAGCGAGCAGCGAGAGCGGGAGCAGAACTTGGAGCAGGGGACGCGGTGTGAGCAGGACGCGCGGTGGGGGCAGGAGGCGCGGTCGGGGCAGGAGGCGCGGTCGGGGCAGGAGGCGCGGTCGGGGCAGGAGGCGCGGTCGGGGCAGGAGGCGCGGTCGGGGCAGGAGGCGCGGTGGCATGCTCGCGTGCCTGCCCAGGTGTCGACGCAGGTAGGAGTGGGTGGGGTGCAAGCCCCTGGAGCGCCCTATTTGCCTGGTCAGCGAGCTGCCGCTCACTCAAAGCGAGTAGAGTCGGGTCGATACATGACTGATCGATACCCGCTGGTTCCTCTTGCCGCATCCCTAGTGTCCTGTCGAGCGATGCATCTTCGACGTCAGGCATTCTGGTGAGTTGAAAGAGGGCCCGAGACGCAGGCGTTGGCGAGGACGGCGGGGACGACATATCAGCGGACGACGTCCCATATTGAGCAGGAGAGGGCGGGCGTGGAGCGGAGGTCGGTGTTGGAAGGTATGGAAAAGACCCTGGTCCACGAGCGAGAGGCGTGGCGCCCGCGAGCTCCGGCAGGTCGCGTCCGGAGAGTGTTGGGGACGGGCTCCGTGATGGAGATGAACGAGGGGATGCAAATCCGGAGTCGTTACGCAGCGAGTTGTTGTCGGAGACATGGACAGAAGAGCCAGAGGCAGCAGGGCCAGCGAAGAGGGAGCTGCCGCTCGTCCACAGAGCGGAGCTGTCACTTCCATTTAGGGGCATATCGGCGTCGGCGTCGGGGAGCGCACGTGCCTCACGCGCCTCCACAGCTGAAGTCACCACCAGATAATCAGTATACGCCCGTAGAGCGACAGTTGAGCTCAAACACGCACAAAATGCCTGCTCGGCGAACCCAACGTAGGCCTTGCAGAAGTCCGCATGAGCCTTGGTGTCGAATTCGAGCCAAGTCTGCTCGTGAAGGGCTTTGGTCTTCCCGTTGTGAACACTATCAATTAGTGAGCACATATTATATCGAGGACTGGCAAAAAAACCTTACGTGAATGCCTCTATGGCGCCTTTCTTTCTCGGGACCGGCCCCGCCATTGTCAGCATTGCGACCATCCCGAATCGTTTGGCGATGAGGTCGACGATCGGCTGGAGGGTCATGTAAGCCGAGTTCAACGCCCTGGTTGAACCACAGGTGAGCTCACGCTCTACGCCGATGAAGATAATGCTCACATGTCAAATTGTTCGGGCGACTGCGGGTCCCGAACGTACCGTGCCAGATAGTCCTCGTAAGCTTCTTTGTACTCGTCTTCGACCGCCTTCTCAACCTCGCGCCTGAACTCGATGGTCTCAAAGTCGTACATTCGGCGTGTTATCTTGCCTTGGAGTACAAACTTCACGCTGCCTGGCGGCTCCGGTTTCCCTTGAGCAGCGGCTTCCGCGACGACTACGGCCCACTCCTTGTCGAACTCGGGCCTGATGCGCGTGTCAAAGTACAGACGCGAATACATCTGACTGTGCTGCGTCCTCTTCGGGGGCTCCACAGCGGCATGCAACAACCTCTTGGCCCACTCGTCGTCTTGTGCGCCGCCGCCATCGCCTTTGGTGACCTTATTGGACTGGTGACAATACCACGCGCCGATTTTCTGCGATGACGACGAGCAGGTGAGCAGGTTTACGATGTTCGAGCGCGATGGTCACTTACCTCCTTCAATTCTTTGCGAATAGCATCCCTCCGCTTGACCTCATCGTCGTCGATGCCTTCCTCTGCGACGTCGTTGTCGAGAGCGGAGTCCTCCGGGTCAGGCACGTCCTCGTCGAGGTCCTCGTGGAAAGGTAGGTCGTATCCATATTTAAGGATCCATAGCCTACTGACCCTCTCGTAGAACTTTCCCGTGGCGCCCACCTCGTGCGCCTGCTCGTACTGGGGCATACGGTCCGTCAAGAACGTCCACTTCGACCCTTTGGCCCACGACTTGCGGCCACGACGCTTCTTCCCGGACCCCTTCTTGTTCTTCGTCCGCTTCGCCATAATGTCGATGAGGAGGGGGGAGGCGGATGATGGTCAGAGGCGGAAAAGGTGGGTCTCCTGGCACGGTTCAAATTTCATACAGAACGAACCGCTTCGCTGGCTCGTTGCTACCAGAGCCCGCGTCGCATGAAGTACTTAAGAGCATCCCCTGGATTATCACACGATTTTCGCATTCAATATCACTCTTTTTTTCATCGGAGACATGGAGATCTCGGCTTGTCCACCCTGAAGAAACCCCGACTCCGCTTCACCCTCCCAATGCCTCTCGCCGGGACGTATGGCGATACCAGGTGCGGATCCTCTGCAAGAAAAGATGTAAGACTTGTGCTCAACGGTAAAACAGGCGACCAGACTCACATCCAACAGCTTTTTGTGAACCTCGGTTCGTCTCAACGACTCCTCCTCTCCTATAGCCTGGCTGTCCAGGTCTCGGCCGTCGTCTAGCAACGCTTCGTCGGGGTCACAAATGTCGGAGTCGAGATCCTCGTGTATGGGCAGATCGTACCCATACTTGAGGAGGAACAACCTCGTTACTGACTCCCAAAACTCCCTTTCGCGGCCCGCTTTGCGAGCATCCTCGTACTGGCGTATACGACGTTCCAAAAAGGCGCGTTTCGTTCCCTGGAATAATGCTCTTTTCCCTTTCCATTGCCTGCCAACGTGGAAGGGTTGCGTAGGAAGCGATGCCATGGGGTACGGTAGGAGACAGCGCTATGTCATGGTACGAGGGGGACATTTTATCGACTGCCACTTTTGTGGTGTGGTCTCAGGGCGCAATGTTTCACAACTTTCGTCCGATAGCATGATATATTCACAAAAAAATGTTTACATTACTCCCGCCTGCGGAGCATCAGCCCGGAGTCGTCCAAATTGGACGTTCCCGGTTCCAGCTCCCTGATACGATCGCGCCGCGCCACGTCCTGATAGGCCTCTCGAGCACGCTGAAGATCCCAGAACCAGAAAGTCGAAGCTTCGCTAACGCGATGGACTTGCTCGTAAGCCTCCTCCCTGCCACAAAGTGAGCGAACAGAAGGCTGCAAAATACGCGTCGGCGTACCATGTGGTGAATATGCCGGGCATCCTCCCGCGGAACACAACCCAAATGGCGGGTTGCGAATGATCAGTGCCTTTCTTCGGAGATCGGCGCGGCGGGATTGCCCCCGAAACCGACGGCAAAGCTTCATCACAAAGGGGTCACAAGTGAGCGGAGGACACCGGGGAGCTACCACTTACGGAAATATGTCTCCGCCGAGGGTATCATGTATGGCGCGTCGTCGTCGTCGTCATCCGGGAAGTTGAGGATGACCGTCGACAGCCCACCAGTCCGCCCGACGGATGTAAAAGAGCTCTCAGCGTCGCCGACGCGATCGAACCACGACCACCACGGCCCCTTCACTCCTTCGATCGCTGTGTCCTTTTCTGCTCTGCCACACCAACGTCAACGCTTGTCTACGCCAAGACCGGCAGCCAGAAACTTACTGAGTGAGATAAACTCCCGGCCTGAGACCCCTGTACACGGCCCACCCCTCACGATTGGCCGATAGAGGCGGCGCCGGCTTGGCGGCCTCTTTTCTGGGCGTGGAGGTGGGCTTGTGTACATTGAGCCTCGCAGAAGGCGATGCGCCCTGGAGCGCGAGCATCGGGACTTCCCTGGAGTGTGCTTGAGTCGGCGGGTCCGATGGCGGGCTGGCTGTCGAATGAGAAGGACGCGGCAGAGAACTGCGGGCTCCTTCGGCGGGGGGACGAGGTGGAGAGTGAGGTGCTCCATCGGCAGGGGGGCGCGGCGGAGAGCGCGGTATTCCATCGGCAGGGGGGCGCGGCGGAGGGCGCGGTGCTCCCTCTGCGGGCGCACTGGGCCGTATCTTCGGTTGGAACGTCAGAGACACTGACGCGAGGGTATGGTTCAGACTCTCCACCTCGTCGTCCGATACGTCAATGGAGACGCGAACCATTTTGACGCGAGAGTAGGAGAGGGGGAAAAATGAACGGGTGAGTCTGCCCAGGTCGTTTTAATCCTTTATATCAATCCATCAGTGAAGACTTACCGACACTCCGACCATATCTCCCGTGCTAACGGCGCGCCGCAGTGGAAGCAAATGTATAAATACAGACGAGGTACCTTATCCTTGTCAAAACTAACCTCTCATATATGCCCGATCGTTCTCTAATCGGAAGCGCGAAGCGGTCGCACTCCCAGTCCACATGAGTCAGACATGAAGTACAAGCATTCGTGGGCGACGGCGGATGGGTGCGGTGCTACTAAGGACACCCGTGTATGAGCAGGAACAATGTATGTGTAATAGGAGTTACCGTTTCTATACTGTACGCTCTACTGGGGGACGTGGGGCTGCTGTTTGGTTGAGAGCTTGGACGATGACCGGTGAAGTGAAGGGGGGCGGTGCAGCCTCAGTCGCGCTGTGTTCCCAGTCGGCCCGGCTGCGCGGCTCACCTTTCCTGCCATTCACGACGACAACATCGAATTCCTCAGTGTTACGGGAGTACACTAGCCAGAGAGTTATGTATCCGGAAAGAAGAGTCTAATATCTTTTGTTTGGTACCATTTTTATCCTACTATCACCTATACAGCGCATGGAAATCACCGATATCGGTCGAGTGCGTCTTGTATAATTTATACATTTTCTGTATCCACATCTTTCGCTTTCTGCACTATATAATTTATGATAAATGGTCTGTATACCTCTACAACGTTGTTTCAATTTTTTGTTTGGAACAAATCGGAGAAATACACGATACCGAGCGCTTTACAGTCCAGGACAATATCCTCTTCAGTAGCGCCAAATCTTTCTCCGAGACTCCATAAGTACACTCCTATGAGTCCAATGGCTGTAGACACTCTAATTTCGAGTTTTTGTGCGGACCGTCTAAAGACACCTGCGACAATATCTTAACGACGCTAAGAGCCGGTTTCGAGTGTCCTTCCCCATTGACAAAGAAGCAGACCCTGATACACCGCAAACTCGCTTGTTTATAGTAGGTATGAGTGTTGGTAGTCTAAATCAACTTTTATCTACAGTATTGAGTCTCGTAGCCAGGTGCTACGACCTCCGGAAGGACGGTCATCCTATCCTGAGCTTATTCACCGTTCCAACTTGCTGTTTGCAGGATTTTACCTTTTTTACCATCGGGATAGATGAACGAATATCATATATACTATTCTGTTGAAAGTCCGAGGTCAATGTCTGAGTGAGTTCATGATTCCGAACACGATGAAGCCATTCCGAGGCGTCAGCCACTGCCAGGCACGGGCTGGCAACTCTCAAGACGCGTTCATCTGTTCTGTCCCCACAGCTGGCCGAATGGCATCTCAGACTTCAGCACACCATCGCGCGACATCGACCACTGATCAACACCTGAATTTCAATCTATGCATGTTACTTGATCTTTATTTCGTCATTTGACCATCTATATCAACTATTGACGACGCACAAGCAGCCCGCGACTCTTTTGCGAGCTTCGGACATAGCAGCATCTCGACAGTGTAACACCATGCGGCCACGGCGCACGCCTTTCTCCCAAGTTCACTCGCGTCCGCCATATAGGTTTGGACATCGTGTCAATGTTCACTCTTAATTGTGAGAGTATCCCGGGCAGCTTCCGATGTGCATGTCAAGACGACGGGGTAGGTAGTGCGACCGAGGTAAGCACGTGCAACGGTGAACATGAAACACGGCGACGCTGACAGTCGCCGCTTCATAGATCAACGTCAATGGCCTTAAATTTTGTTGCTCGCCCGAGGTTCGATGTCTCTTCTCTCCCCCTCCCCCGCTCCTGCTACTTGAGCTGACTCCTGTCTGGCTTGAAGGGTCCGTGCCCGGTCCTCTTGCCAGCAGTAGTTGGCCTTGCAGCGGCCAACGGGCTACTTCATCCTCTCTGTTGTCTCGCACCTTTCTTTGCACACATTCCTTTCCCCTCCACCGTCTTTACTTGAAACGCGAACCGATGTTCCGTGTAGTATGTCTTGATCTCTCAAATGCGACGGGCACGACTCTGACGATTCCCGCGTAGACGCGATCACTGCAACAATTCTCGCCATATGGTATCATGGATCTCAGCATCGACTTCGACCTAGGTGCCGCCATCTATTCAGTGACCTTGAATCCACCAGCCGATGACGACGACGCCAGCGAGCTTGGGGCTTCAAATCCCTCAACGAGCCCGCCAGACGCGTCACCCAGCGAAGTCGTCGATGACGCGTCGTTCCTAACGTTCGATGCCCCGCTCCCCCCTCCCGCCGCAACCCCTCCGGCCTCATTGTCTCATACCTCCTCGCCATCCAAGCCGCTCGCTAGCCCAAACGTCAAAGGGCGAGCCAATTCGGCTGGCAGTGTTCAGCGCGCCTATCAACACGAGAAGAGACGCAAAAAACGGACGCAGGCTCAAGATGCTTTTCACTACCAGGTGCGCAAGAGCTCCGCCCGCAAGCACAGCAAACCTGCCGCGGAGAGCATCAAATTCGACGCCGTCAAGCTCCCACACTGCCATGGGGCGTTCGTCGGGATGAGGAGTGACGTCCACAAGGCAAAGTTTTGGTCATTGCGCCAGCTGCTCCGCCTGGGCATGCGACTAATCAGATGGAAAGGCCGGTGCGTGCCATGGTATCGTTGTCGGCGCCGTACACTAAGGTATATCATTCAAGCCACACATTTGTCGTCCGGGATAACCACGATCGCATCCTCGCGATCTTCGCCGCTCGCCCCGACGGCGCGGACTGGGACGAGTGTCATCAAAGCGCGCTCGAAGCATACGACAGATTCGCGGCCACGCCGGGGGCATTGTCGGACGACATGTTCCGAAGAGGGGAGTTCGCTACATTATCGGCCGGTGTATCGTATGGAGGGGGACAGACGGTGCGCCGCCTTCACTGTCACTTGACTTCGAGGCTGACGCGCTACTATCAGGAGCCCAGTGTTCTCGGCAGCACCAAGCGCGCCAAGGAGCTGCATCAGGAAAATCTGTTTTGCTATATAGATACTTCATCGCAGTATCCTCTGTATATAGTACTATTGGCAGCTATAAAGGTCTTCATACCAGGCATAAAGATCATAGCTCCAAGACAAGTTTTATAGCTTGCCATAGTATAAGTACTTGCTATGAAACTTTATGAAAATTATATAGCCACCTCATGTGCTATGCAAACTATGATAGGAGATTAACTTTATTATACAAACTATGATAGAAGACCAACTTGGATATGCAAACTATGATAGATACTTATTCTGCTATAGATACTATAATGCAATATGATAGCAGATAACTCAGTGTCACACCCAAAAATCCTTTTACAGTTTGACATGTCACAGTTCAAAGTACAGACTAGAAAAAATTTCAATTTGATGCATCATAGTAAAACTAAGTAGAGAAACTACCACTTGTGGTCTGTTGAAGAAGTCAGCTTGTAAGTCAATGATATATTCAATATGTCTGTGTCCACTTCAAAACAAACTGCAAAGCAGAGTCTCATGCTTCTATTACATTACTTAGTATTTGTCTGATGCAGATAGTCTGCTTTAACATTTAATTGCAGGCAATACCTAAGATAGTGTCTGTATTGAAGATATGACCATGAGGTTGACATGTAATGAATGGATAGTTCTTTTGTTTGATAGAAAATAGTCAAAAAGTCCGGCTCTGTTGCTGCCTGACAGGTCACATGACCGTGGGAATATGGTCCGTGCGCACCCCTGCCTTGTATATAAGGGCTGCCCACTTCCTCTCCATGTCCCTTGTCTTTTCCCCCACTTGTCTTTCTTTTCTTTTTCAAGTCTTCACTATACTACTATGCTTATTAGGTTGGTTCCTCTTGTTTTTATTGACTTGACTACATATATGCTAATGCATGCTACCCTTTGATGAACAGGTGTCAGAGTATTACAGTCTTAGTAGTTGTATTGGCTAGTACAGTCAATGTGATCAATGATAACTATTTGCTTTCTCTTAGTCAGACTATAAGAGCTATGCATTGGTGTATGTTGAAATTGGTAAAATAGTGGAAAATGATATTGTGGTCTATGATACTCTCTATATATATTTTCTCCCAGTGATAAAGGTTTTGAACATGTTGAGTCATAAATAACCCATAGCAAAAGACACATATGATAGGACTGTGAGGCTCTAGATAAGTCTTATAGTACATCATAGCTGTAGTGACAGCTATGATAGCTTGAGTGCTGGCTATGGAGGCTATCAACAGGGGACCCTTGCTATGAAGGTATGAGAGCTATATTATCTATCTATCTCTACATAGGTATGTGGAATTTTCCTGATGTGCTCGAGCACCCCAGCATCATTCGGCTGGCTGGCTTCGCGAACGGTGAGTGCAGTTGTGGTTCTTGTTGCCGCGTCTGATTGCCGCCTACCTAGGTGTCTTTGCCAACTACGCCCCTAAGCTCTACGCGTACTACGTGGATACACTCGGGCCTTTGTTCGCCAAGCTGCCTAGCCTGAAGTTGCCGTTTGCGAACAGCATCTTCACGGCGGTGAGCTTCAACTTTGGGCCCAAGGCGATCAGCTGGTGCCACCTCGACGGCGGTAACGTTCCCTTTGGCCTGTGCGCCATCACGTCGCTTGGATCGTTCGATGCTACGAAGGGTGGGCATCTGTACATGTGGGAACTCGGCTTGGTGGTCGAGTTCCCTGCAGGCGCACTCGCTCTCATAACTTCGGGCGGCGTTCATCACGGTAATACTCCGATACAACCGGGCGAAAGACGTGCCTCACTTGTTCAGTACTGTTCAGGCGGCTTATTCCGCTACGTCTTGTACGGATTTCGCACCGCCGCAAAATTCATGCGCCAAGATCGCAAGGGCAAGAAGGAGTTTGATGCAGGCCTAGCCGATCGCTGGCGCGCTTGCCTCGCGTTCTTTTCAAAGTCTTCCGAGCTCGCCCAGGATCTCAATGAAGTATTTGGGGTGGGTATAGATGTGGAATAGGGGCCTCGATGCGCCTATATTTGCTTATGTCCATTCTTCGCTACGTCCAATGTGTCGCATTCTTTAATACAAGTTGATTGCTCGCTCTCTACGTTATAGTATTCGTCTCCATGTCTCAAAAATGTCTTGTCTTTTCAATATATGTTGTCTCCACTTAGACTTGCAAACCGCTAACAGTGCACGTGATCTAGTCACGATCACGTATCCACGTGAATCTTTGTTGAATGTCTCACGGGCGCGTCGCGTCGCGTCGCGGCGTCTTCGCAGCGGCTGTGCCCTGCTTCACTCGCGCACAACACATCAGATACCGCCCCCACCATGTCGAAACAAAAAGCGAGCGAGCGAGCGTTTGTGCCATCCAAGAGCTCGAAGCTCACCAAGCCGCCTCTCTTTTTTTCGAGCTCATCCCTCACTCCCGCCGCCTCGAGAAGTTTCGCGCTCTCAGAAGACGGACGGAGAGTGTCCGCTGTGACGGCGCGTGTGGTCCCCAAGAGACACACTCCACCAGTCGACCTCGAGGCTCCAGAGCCGCCCGTTCCATTGGATCTCGATGAATCCCCCGACCGAAGAGACTTGGAGGAGGAGATCTACATCGGAAGTCGAGATAGTGACGTCCCGGGCGAGGGTCAGGTCGTATATATTGGGGACTTGGATCTTCCTCGAAAGCGCTATCTGAACTCTGTGCGTTGTTTTTTGTTTTTTGTTTTTGTTTTGTTTGGTCTTCACAGTACTGACTCTTTGCCAGGATCGGCCGCTTCTCACGTGGGTGAACTACAGGGACGAATATTTGGACGAAACACTACTCTCTGAAAGCCGGGGCTTTTATTCAGGAGTGGGTGTCTGTCCCGACTGCCAGAGAATCACGCAGTGTACAGTCCGGTGCCGGGAGTGTGCAGGTCGAGAGCTGACCTGTGCGGAGTGCGCTTGTACGCGGCACCTGCGCTTACCGCTGCATATGATGGAGGTACGTCGTTGTAATCGGCCCTCAGGACGTGACAGATTCTTACGGTAAACAGGAATGGAACGGAAGCTTCTTCGAGCGCGTCTCTCTCCGCAAGTTGGGGCTCACCGTACAGCTCGGCCATCCCCCGGGCGTAGCATGCCCGTACCGATATTCACCGCGCAAAATCTTCACCGTCCTGCACGTCAACGGCATACACACCATCGATCTGTACTTCTGCGGCTGTGGCTCTAATGGTGGACTGGATCCTTGGAGACAGCTCCGCCGTTGCGACTGGTGGCCCGCCACGCCGCTCGAACCGCAGACCGCAGCGACGTGCGCGCTCCTCAAACATTTCCATCTCCTGAGTCTTCAGGGCAAGGTCACGGCGTACGATTACTACCGGACCATGGAGCTTCAGACCGACAATACAGGCTTGTTGGCACTGCCGGTACGTTAATTCTCGAAAGCAAGTGATGTCAATATACAGTATTAACGCCTATGCTCTTCTGTATCATCAGGATCGACTGGCAAGCTTTATGAACATTATACGGCAGTATCGGCATATTCAGATGATGAAGCGGGGAGGGCGTGGGCACACCTTGGAAGGCATCAAGGGGGCAAGGCCAGGCGAGTGTGCCGTGCTGTGCCCTGCTTGTCCACAGCCCGGGCTCAATCTTCCGGACGGCTGGATGGACGCGCCCGAGGATAAGCAGTGAGTTCTGGCTTCGGTCTATCTTAAGCGCGTGGCTAACTCTTAATACTTCCTA
This sequence comes from Artomyces pyxidatus, assembly GCA_022160305.1. Lineage (NCBI taxonomy): Eukaryota > Fungi > Basidiomycota > Agaricomycetes > Russulales > Auriscalpiaceae > Artomyces > Artomyces pyxidatus. The sequence goes on along the minus strand of MU277329.1, from coordinate 2,081 downwards.
ACAGATGGCTGTATCGCCGGATACTCGCGATGGATGCCAATTTCCGTTTAAAGAATAGGCTTCGTTCCAGTGCGACAAATGATCCAGGATTCCACACCGGCATGGCGTACTTCGTGCAAGAAGAAGACTACAACGCACACGTGGCGAAATACGCGACACAAGAGGAGGTACGCAGGAGCACTTTGATCTATGCTGGTGACGGTGTATTGACGAGTCTATCGCTAGATCAGCAGCTGCTCCGGCTTCGCTGCTATAGCAAACGCCAATACGAAGCATACGAAAGGGCTCAGAGCGACCGGAGTAGGCGCGGTTTCATGTGCAAAGCATGAATTCTGGATGCCTGTCGGGATGGGTGATTTGCAGAAAGGAGAACGGTGCGCTCGCTTTCCTCCGCTTTTCATCACAGAGTCTGATACGCTGTGTCTACCCAGTTACTGTAACATGGATTTTATCTTCTGGAGTACCATGCGAAGCGTGGATAACAACGCCCTCATCATCTCCTACGACATCGCCTGCCAATGGAGCAAAAACCTGTGGCACCGCATGAAAGACGCGCCCGCCGGCTTCGAACTGAAGCTTCCCCCGGGCGCTGTCGACTTTGCCATCCCCAAATTCCACCTCCCGGCACATGGGGGCCCATGCCAGGTCCCGTTCAGCTTCAACTTCAAACTCGGCGTCGGCGTCACGGACGGTGAGGCACCCGAACGCAACTGGGCGGCTCTGAATGGTGCTGCAAACAGTACTAGGGAAATGGGACCCGGGGCACGACACGATACGCTGGATGACCACTGTGGTCACGCAAACTGGCGGCGTGTTGTGAAAATGGGTGCGTGGTGGTTCATAATTGTAAGTGGGCTATATCTAATAATATCTCTCAGGTAGCTCCATCGTACGTCGTATGAAAGCAGCCGTCGAGAACGCCGCAGAGCACGTCGAAGTATTCGAGCAATTCACGTCACACTTGATCGCCGAGCGCGCTGAGCAAGTGCAAGAATGGGTTTGCATGGTAGAGCGATGGGATGCCAAAGATTATCGGGAGAATCCGTATGAATGTGAGAAAGGTGAGCATTTTCCAAGTGATCTGCGCTGCGGCATCGTTGACTTAGTACGATGGTCCAGAAACTGCCAGCCTCGCGGAGGCACGCCTCAAGCTTGCACAGGAAGAAGCAGATAAGGCAGCCAATGGTCTAGCAGACACTGCCGGTCCCGGGCGGACAGCGTTTCTGCTGCTGGGTATGGACATCGAGGAGTTGCAGTAAGTGGATGAGCTCCAACTACGCGTTTATGCGCTGACAATACTTAGATATTCGTTTACTCTACGTGAGGGAACGGCACTACAGGCCGCGCAGACTCAAGAGTCAAGAACCGTGATCTTACGCCAGGTCTACAAGTTTTGCGCAGAGCAAGAGGTCCGCATGCCGAATGTGGCGCCGCATTTCGACGTCGACGACACCACCTCTGCGTCGAATCCCGAGAACATCCGTTTATACCTTCCGTCCGACCTGCCGTGTGAGGATCGACTCCGATTCTGCGACCAAGACCTCATCAACATGGAGGCGAAGCTCCGATACGCGCAAGCCAGCGATGCCCTAGGCAAACTTTGCCGTCAGTTGCGTATCCGAACATACCTCAATCAATTCAAAATCAAGAACGTGACCGGTCAGCGTCCAAATACTCAGGCTCGAAGTCTGCAGAGTCGGGTTGATGTCAAAGTGAAGACCGCCGCCGCCCGTTATCGCAGATGTCGTGCAGCGTACCTGGCACTCGTAGGTCCCGGAGACTGGGAGAAGTCTCTTCGCATCCTGGCCGATGAAGACGTGCGAGGTCTTGGGGAACGGGCGGTCCGAGACATCGAGCAGGAGGAGCATCGGCGTCTCCGAGACTGGAATCGAGAAGACCGCCGACGGCCTGCAAATTGGAACAGCGAAGATAGAATTGCCGCCGGAGGTGTCCACCCAGGAGAGAGCCGTCGACCGCTCTCCTGGCTATGGTTCAGCGTCGGATTGTCCGCCGACAATACAGATCCGGGTTTGCACGACGGTGAGCTCCTTGACTTCACAGCGCTGAGTTTCGTCGCTGAC
>MU277328.1:17278-27827 GCA_022160305.1 Artomyces pyxidatus | reverse complement strand
TACGTGAATGTGTCGAGGGTCTCGCCGACGATGCAGACGGCGTGGCCTGGGATTGGCTAGCGCGCAGTTAGGAAGGAAGGGTGACATTGTTTTGAAAGAGACGGGGTCTACACCTACCTTGACCCACTTCCAGCTGATCCAGCCTTTCCCCATTACTAGAAGACCGCCCAACCGGGCGTACGAGAAGGCCTGCAAAGTCGTCAGCACCTTCGGGCACGAAGGGCGTGAGCGTCCCGCTCACCAGTAAACCGTAGTCATTATGCGGCTGGAAGAGCGAGGCCGACCCGGCGGCGGGGTTCCCGAATGACCGCGTGAGTCTTACTTGGCTGCTGCTCCGCTCCTGCGCACTGTGTCGCTGAGCCAAGGTGCCCTGCGGAAGACCCAGCTTGTCATTGAACACCTCTAGGAGAGTGTCTGTCACGTTGCAGGACTTCTGAACAAATGGACGGATGGTGGCTTCAATATTATCGGCGATTGGAGACGGGTATGTGCGGTACACAGGCGTAGGATAGCTGAGGATGTCATCTTTCGCGATGTTAATGTATTCCGCGAGTTCGAGCTTCTCCTTCGTTTCAGGATCGCGGCCACCCTTGTTCAAATTGTAACTGCAGCGACACACGCATGAGGACTGTCGAGAGTTGAAACATTGAAGTTTAGAAACCACACACCCAAACAACCCTTCCTCCTTCCAATGCGCGTACTTTTTCTTCTCCCGGCGTGGCAGCATCAGCGTCTTTTCTGCAACACCGAACATTCCTTCGACCTCGTTTTCAACGCCATGGTTCTTCAGGCTTCGACACGCGAAGAGTAGTAGCGCTGACCACTCGATCGATGAAGGACTCACTACCACATTCCGAGCTCCGTCGCGGCTTGCCATAACTTCTCGATTTCGTCTGCATCACCTTGCACGAGAAGAGTGTAGTCGACGACGATCAAGTCTGCAACGCTGACTTCGTCTGAGAATGGCGGGTAACCGTACTCGGCCATGGTGTGCGGCGGGAGCTTGTCTGGAGGATGTTCTTGTAAAAATACTTATCAAAAAGGCAGGACGTACGACGGCGGCTGAAGGGATGTCGGATTGTCAGCCGGCTGCCAGTGACCGCCTTTATACAAAGTGTCGGGCGCTCCGAGTCGTCGCGAGTCGCGACATGCGCATCGAGCCAGCCGTGCGGTTGCGGCGAAGTATTTCCTTTAGGGCGGACGTTCCGGCGACTGACGGCGAGCAGAATGATCGTAGCGTTCAAGCGTGTAAGTATGTCTCTCAGGTTCGGCGTCCAATAATGATTAGAGATATGTGAGAATGCAAGAAGCGAAGACAATGGCGACTCATCTGAGGATTAATTGTGGGCGGCATACTGTAAAAGAATCCCAGGTTGATATTTCTGTCAAATTTGCGTATGTTGCCGCGGTTGAATAAATTTAACGTCGTATGTTTGAGCATGCATTTCGGACAAAAATGGCCTATGTTGCATTGTTTCCAGATATCGTGGTATGTTGAATTCAGGTATCGAGATTTCTATATGTATTTTGGATTTCACTATGTTAAAAAAAAATTGGTATGTTGAATTAGGATTTCTATATGTATTTCACGCCATCTATGTTTGTGCCGTGGCAAGTCAAAAACCTTATCTCTTTCCAGCCACGCCTCGTGCTAGCAATCCCACTATGTTGCGTCTTTCCTTATGCTCGATCACCCTCCTGCCCACATGGGTCGGTCCAGCTGCACTATTTGGTGTACAAACAATGCAATTTTCCTTCCTCCTTGCGACTCCCTCTACCTCTACCTCTGCCGATCCCAGCACTCGTACATCGCCAACACTTTGCCTTCATGAGCCCCTTTGACATCACCTTCGAGTCTCTTGGTCGATGCATGCTTTCTGAATGTGCACCAATCTGTCCGCAATACTATCCCACGGACAGACGGGCTGCTGAAGACCTCGCTTTGCTCCCCGACGTCCTGTGCAAAGCCTGCTCACATGCCGCTTATATGCACAGGAAGCCTCAGGCTGCACCCGAGCCTGTGGCGCCTCAGGCTTCTAAGAAGCCGGATTTGAGAGAGGTTAGCATCTCTATCTTGTTCATTTATTCATCGTTTTGATTTGCTTCTGCATAAGGACGGTGGAATACCTCCTGGCACAAAGTCCCACCTTCATGAAGTCCGACCAGGTCCAGCTTCGTCTACACACGGGCCAAGGCCGACCTCGTCCTTCGCGACACATGCTCAACGTCGCTCAGAAAAGGCTGGGGGTAGCAACACGTTTCAACCGGCAGCCAAGGTATGTGTACTCTAGATGTCAGTGACTCTGACTCGACCTGTTTCTTGCAGAGTCATAAAGACACTCTTGACGCGCGAGGCCCAGCCGACATTGGTCAAAAGCGCAAGCGCCCTACCGCTCAGCCTTCCACGTCGAAGCCGACCACAAAGACAAAGCCCCCTCCCAAGCCCGTTGTGTTCTCTGTCGTGTTCATCGATCGCACCGACCGCGTACACCGTGGTGAGTACCTCAAGCCCATCCCTCAACAGTATGTATATTCTTCTTTCCAATTCTCAGGTGTTGTTGACACCAACGTGATGCTCAGACTGAACGAATTGGTCCTATCTAAGCTTGTCAAGACTATCGAGGTTCCCAAGGATGCAGACTACATTGCTGTTGACTACCTAATCCGTCATGCGTTTGATCACATTGCGGTATTCTTAGAAGCCAATGATCTCGTACTTGCCAGTAGAGACCACTTTCGAGCGTGGACTCCCCTCATTGTCCGCATCCAAGGTCAGGGCCACAAATCCTTTCTTTTCCCATATTCGGCAACGGAGAGAGTGGCCTATGATGACTTGAAGTAGTTCGTCTTGTCTTTTTTTGCAATGTCACCTCATGTTCGAGACGGCTAACCAATTGCTAGCTTCACGACGGGTACTAAGATTCAATCAGCGCCGGCGTACAAGAGCATACTGTTCATTGCTCTCATCGACCTGCACCCTCTTGTTCCATCATCTGCCACTCCACGCAATTTCAACATCCCTCTGTGGTCTGACAATCACGGCGCTCGGCCCACCACGCCAATTCCGGATGATATTGAAGCAGTACAGAATGATGAACAAGAGGCAACGCAGCAGAGCGATGGTCATTCCGAGTCGGCACATAGCTTTCCTGATGCTGCCGCCAACTCGTCAGATGACCAGTCCCACACACCCTATCACAAAGTTAGCAAGTTTTTTATTTCTTCTTTTCCATATACGCTGACCTCGCTTTGCTGTCAGAAAGCTAAAACGACTGATGAAACAACAACCGCTCCCGAGGCAAGTCGCAGAACTCCTAGCCATCCACTGACTCTCAACCACTACTGACCCTCTCCTTGAAGACGGATCCGTTTACTAGATATACCACCCTCAACGATCCGGAACCGGCTGGGTTCTCGCCGCCCAGGTTCTCGCCCTCAGATGCTGGGTTTGCATCGTACCCAGATACCAGTTCGGGTTCCTCATCGGAACGTAAACAAGATGCAGCAATGGAGGACTTACCTCCTCCACCCTCTCATACATCCATTGAGCGTGCCATGTACAACATTTCCGCCCCAGGGCAGGATGACATTCAAAAGGGAAATTGCTCATGGGTACGCAGCCAGTATATCACTGTCACGTTGCACTAGTTCTTAGTTCTGATGTTATTAAAGTGGGCCGGTGAGGGAGACGTGCGCTATGCCCCTCTGTATGAGGCGTACATTATCCTCCGTCACGCATGCGACCGCTGGGCCACCAGGCAGGAGGGTGGTGTCCATGCAGCCGAGGCATTGTGGGCCGACTATGGCGATGATTTTCTCCGCCTCCTCACCTTTCGGCCTTCGCTCAGTGACTCGGAAACAGACTCCGAGGACGAGTTTCTTCCATTTCTTGTTGGGCCGAAGGGTATCAACTTTGTCATCAAAGGCCTGGGACGCCTATACGAAGTGACCGCCGCGTTTCCCCGAGATGCCCGCTGGGCACGTGACGTGAAATGGAAACTCCTCGTATACCATTCAAACATCATCGAGCTCCATTATGCTGCCTTTGTCTCGATCACGTCAAGACTGCTGTACGATCCACCCAACTTTCGGGCTGTGGAGAGGCTCCTTTCAAAGGAGGAAAATGCTCTGAGTAAGAAGTTCGCGGTACGTTGTTGCCTGGACTCATCTGTCGTCTATTCTCATCGCTTCACAACTATAGCTTGCTACACAAGACGATTGGACATCAATGAGTCTACCCTTCATCAACCTTGCAAGTCAATCACCGGCCGAGCTTCATAGTCTGCTCGTGCAAGATTTTGGCAGTGCCGACGACCATCTCAAAATGAAAAATGATAGGTACATCCTGTCTGGCGAGTGGGGGCTCTCGGGTCTCATGTCCAAGATCATTCTGCCTTTTCTCGACTCTTATCCCATATCGTCTCCAAATTATCAAGAATTTTTTGACGTGTTCGACACCTTCCTCGCCGCTTTGAACCAAAAGCTCGTCAATTACTTGAAGGTACCTTTTCTCTCTCTACGACTCAAGGGCATATCTGACTCGATGCATATATATACAAAGACATACAAGTCGAAGGGAAAAGCGCGTGCGGAACCAATGGGACGTAAGGCTGGCACCGATCAAGCAGACATCCCATCTTCAAACGCCAGGGTGCGGGATCATATGCACAAAGTCATTGCGCATGCTGACTTGTTCTTTGGCACAGGAACACAAATACGGGACACGAAGCTCAGGCCCCGCAGGTGAGAAGGGTACGCAGACGAAGAAGTAGGCAACAAGACATGCTTTATGTTACCACATGTACTTACAGCGCAGTTCCAAATCAATTTCTAGTTCAGCTCCAAGCCCTGCGGCTTCGCCATCCCCTCCACTATTTAGTCCTGGATCGGATTCTGGTTGTTGCTTTACCCTACGCTCACCACAATGCTGCTGATCAATCTCATGTGAACACAGATGAAGCTGAACTACGAGAACAAATGAAGTCTCATAAGCCTTGGGAATATGACGCTGGCGGGGCGCCCTCGCAGCCGATTGTTATCTCAGACGATGACGATGGACACCCACCTAAACCTTGTGGGTCAAAGCCCAAGCCCCGCCCTTCATGGAAGGGAAAGCAGAGACAGGCGTCTCCATCCCCTCCTCCACCGTCCCCTCCGAGTCCTCCTCCCGCGGCGCCGGCTCCGGAGCATGTACCAGCAGCGCCACCAATTCCAACGCAGATCATCAACCAGGTCGAGATCAACAGGGCGAACCGTGCTGTAGCTTTCAAGACCTGGCACACCATGGCATCGTATGTGCTCACGGCTGTCCCTCATCGTGACCCTGGTAGAGCGGTCGCCATCGCGGATATTCCTGCGTTTTCTCAACGCCCTATCAAACTTCAACGCGCACAACTCCTGAATGTCTGTCACTTCCCTCGCCATATCAGGAGACTTTCTAACACGTATTTCTGTTAGTTATATCACCCTGATAAGAACGGGACGTTGGGCGAGCCCTGGCTCAAGGTTTGCACAATTATTATGACCGTGATCAACCGGTTCAATAAGGAAGGGGTGCTGATGTCTAGAGCTGATGAAGTGTAGAATACTTGCTCGCTCTGCACGTTGTCTCGACACCACAGCTTCTCCGAGCTAAATGAAGTACTTGTATGAGCTGTGCTAACTTTGCTGCAAACCGTTTAAGATGCGTCGGGTGTGTGATGACTAAGCAGTCTGCTCATCGAGCACTCTGCAGAAAGTGCCCCAGGTGGGCACCACGTAATTTTTCCTCGCCTAAAATCATTTTATATTCTTTCGAACACACAATTCGAGTTTGGGAGCTTAGTCCGAGACGCCCCGGCAGATATGCACTGGCCCGCTCGGACATTGCATCCCAATCAGGCTGTGTGGCTGTGTCAGACTGCTCATGAGGGCACTCCCTGCAGAGTGCCTTCGAGGAGCTCCACGCAATTTCTCTTCACATAAAATCATTTTATATTTATACGAACACACTACCAAATTTTCGGACCTTAGTCCGAGATCAGTCGCATCGTTCCATCACATGGTGATGGACCGGACAACAATTTGACTTGCTTGTGCTGCGCTGCAGCATGCCAGTGGGATTTACTGGGACTTGGGAAGTCTTAGCATTCCCCTCTGATTGGACACAGGAAATCTATTCCCTAATTAATCTTGTATAAAAGAATCTGCTGGATGATGTCTGCGATCTAAAACTACCCCACGAGTTTCCCGCTGGCGCTTTCTGGGCAGACACAGCAGGTCACTCTGCGCTGAGATGGCAAGATCTGCACTTGTGCGCTTGCGAGTAGTCTTCGTGGTGGGCACAGTAGCAACTGACAAAGAATGTTCAGGTGCTAAGAGGATATTAACCTTGTCAGATTGGGACAGCGGCGGCCGCACAGCCTGAGTGGACGCGGGTTTTGCATGAATGACCTTGGCTAAGGTAAGTCGGAGCTTCACGACCGCTGCAACCTTCTTCTTCAGCTTTGTCCGCATGGCTGTTGTCATCGGTGCCTTGTGTGTCCCTTTTGACCGAAAGGACTTGCGCTCCCTTCCGCGTATCGCACGCTCGACCAGGTGCCGTGAGATGTTCGCATTGGGGTCACCATGGCAAGGAAGAGCACTAAGACCTGTCAGAGAAGAAGACCAAACACAAGACCGGATGGGCGCACTGATGGATTCGCCCATTCGCCTTCTTGATGATGACTCCATTTCCGCAATATTCTAGAGGCCCCACCGCTACATCCTTACCCTCAAGGATGTAGCGGAACGTCATCTTCTTACGTTCTTGAACATCAGTGATCTGCTTGAAGGACCTGGATGCAGTGAATGAACATTATGCGCAGACCGTATGAAGTTCAATACAAGAGACCTACTTGTTCGAGAACAAATGCACGGTCCACATCTGCTTCTTGACGGTCTTCTGTGATACCTCACGGTACGTGAACGTTGGGAGTAACCGCGCGCGCATCCCCTTTTGATCAAGGAACAGCTGCGTATAGCGATCGAGGTCGAGATACTCCTTCATCTTGAACATGCCCGCGAGCCAGCCTTTGGGGTGCATCAGAGTTGGGCAGGTCAGAGGTTGGCATTTCCGCACAGCACCTTTGTTGCGGAAATAGACAGTCAAGGGGTCCATTGGTTTGGCCGGTGCCGATGGGCAAAGCTCGCGCCACTTCTCTTGCCCAAAAATAAGGTGCCCGAGATGACCTTCACTCTCTAGTCCACGCTGAAGGAATGTCGGCTCAAACGGATCGAACGGGCTCTTGGGCTGCTGTCCCCTCTCGTACACGGTATCGGCTTGCTGAAGGTGGTGCTAAATGTGTCAACGTGACATATAGAAATCCGAATGAGACAGACAGACATCACGTACATTGTAGATGCCGACTAGGTCTGCAAGCCGCTCCGACACAAAGACCGTCTCTTTGGCGTATACCCGCAAGTATTTGGCAAGGAGCTCTCGCTCATTCGCCGTCGGCACAATCATACAGTCGCGAATACATTTTTTGACGGTCGGCCTAGAACAGGTCAGGATGGCTATGCAAGAGACAAACAGTAGCTCTCACCATAGGTCCTTGACGGCACTAGCCATGAAGCAATATATTGCCTCAAGCAGACGCGCGAGTCGAGACGGGTTCCAAAAGACCTCGTTCACCGTCAAAGTAGGACTGAGACCTGGGATTCAATGAGCCAGTCATCTGATATGAATTAAGAAGCCACATACCAGCCGTGAACATCAACTCCGGAGCGGAATACACGCCGATACCTGCAAGGAGGTCCCGCATCTCGCGGATCGCTACTATCGCCAGCTTTGTGTGCTTGTTCTTGCTGAGCGCTTTTTCATGCTTCTTCAAATACTCCACAACACGCTTCAGGTAGCTGGTCCAATCTTCGAAGACGTTGATGTCTTTGTATGGTAAGAGCACCTCACTCTTCGCCCACGTGAGCTAGAGTCGCAGAGTCAGCACTACTCTGAATGACACAGTGAAAACAGCGTATCTCCTCACCTGGAATACAAGATCACGCGTAACAAAGGCAACCACAAACTCATGGAATTCAAATGCTACGCCTATGCGGAAGGTTCGGACCTGTTGGATTTGAGACAGAGTGCGGAGTGTACAGCTAGCGGAACTACTGACTTCCTTGGGTGTGTCTCGTATCGATGTATCCCAGGTGGCCTTCCGATAAATTTGAGGAGACGTGTGTGTCAGATATTGGACCTACGTCAGAGGTGTTCACATGTCGAGGATTCGGTCAGCAAGCTGTTAAGCGCACCTGTAACCAGAGCGGTCCAAAGTTGAGGACCACGGTGCGCGATGTAATCTTAACCTCCTGGAGCTGCAGAGAATGCAGCTCGTTCTTTCCCGCAACATGCGGGAGGGGCGGCCACAAAGGTGTCTGCACTCGTGTCGTCCCACGCACGACTTCGGACTTGTCATGGTAAGTGAGTATGTCGACGAGTCCGTTCGAAAGCCTTGACCCCTCGGGGCTGGCCTTCTGGTCGATGTCCCGGGCATCATACCATATCCTTTCCAGGCTCCAGTCAGAGCCGCGATACTTGAGGAAGTGTTCCTGTAAGTAACGTCCACTGACATAGCACTCACGCAGTTCGGGCATGAGTGCCCTGGTGTGACAGCTTGGCGGAACCACCAAGGAGGTGCAGACAAGTCGAGGAGATTGATGAAAAGGACGAGGCTGTAGAGACCAAGTAGAGACGGCTGTCGCGTGTCCGAGAGGCTGAGCAATGTGATGTTCAAAGGACACGCGACGCGACAAGCCGCGTCGCGGTCACTTGTCACTGACTGTCACAAGCCTGTCACAACGTGCAAAAGAGAGGTGTAAGTCTCCAGGCACTTCGTTCTAAGCTCCCTGGAATTTCTGTACGACAGATGAGAATATATAATGATTTAAGCTTAGAAGAAATCACGTCGTGCAATGCATCTTGTGTCAAAAACAAATCTATGTCTTTTATTCCAAGTGCTTACATAACGACATCGCCGTGCGAGCTACTAAGTACTCTGCAAGAGGTAGGTGTGCTCTGGAGACGAAACGAGGCCGTCTATCGATCTTTTTCGTCACTTGCCTCTCAGTTGTACCCTTGCAACCGCCGCGCACACACAATCGCAAAATCGCAGCACCGGGATGAAGTCTCAGTCCCGCGTGACCACTGTACAGCTCGTCTTGGGCAGCTCCAGCGCTGTCATCCTCCCCGACAGGAGTGGTGCTGTGCGCGCGTGGATTACCCCGTCAAGGCTGGTTCTGCTGGAGTGCACGCCCGCGATGGCCACGGACACCCATCGTGCCGGATGCGGCACGCAGCTAGGATGGTGCGTGTCTGCAGGGGATGGCCGTCGACTCACCTCATACCCAGTTCTCCCGGGTATGAGATGTGTGCGCCGTGCGGGGGCAGTGCCCTGGAGGCGATGTGTCATCGCGCGAACAAATGCAGTGAGTATCCCTGTGCCTCTCGCTCGATACAACCACTCACTGAAGCGCACAGACGACAGCTGCCACCCATCCTCGACTCTCCAATGGGGCTCATTCCATCGCCGCAGACGTGTGCGGTCGCATGTACGGTCGTCGACTCCTACAGTGCAGGGACGCCGTGAACTGGCCGGGCACCCACACGCCCCGAGGAGCGCGGAAGTATTCGCCAATCTCTGACAGCAAGCTTCAGCAAGTCGTTCGTGTCCGCCACTACCGTAGTGCGACCCGAGCAGGCTTGGCAGATGGAGAGACCAGGTGCGTCGCAGTGCGATGTCACCTTTCGTTTACTAACTAGCATATGATGTTCTTATGTACTGTGATTGCGCCAACTTGAATCTCATCAACAAAGGAGGGAGGTCGTACTCTTCACATCCCGCCCCGACATACCCTCGCTGTCGGCCCTCGCGTCTCTCCATACCCGTTTCTTCCCTCTCCTTCAATCACCCTTGAATCCCTCGCTGTGTCGTCTCCACCCGCACTGCGTCGCCACTCGGTCGCCACTGCTACGTCATTCCAGCACTGAACCCTCCGAGCATACACTCCACTCGTTCACTCACCTCCACCATACCCCTTCCGTTCCATGGACCTCACTACATTCTCCGATCCCACTCCAGCAAGTCATCAAGCTGGCCTCGCCCGGCCACGACTGCCCCGATGTCTGTGCGTGCTGTTGTGCGGCTTGACCGCCCCGTTCGAGGCTTGACGACAGCGTGTCGTCGATCGTGTCCTCAATTCTAGTGTCTGTGCGCGATTCGATCATTTTAAACGGGAAGTCCGTGAGCTCCGAGGCATACACGCACGCGTGGGAGCTCGTCAAACAGGCAGACGCGGACCACCGCGTCGGAGCGGCGAGCAGCGTCGAGCTCCTCATGGCGACCACGCTCCTGATCTTCGAGCACGCTGCGCTCGAAGTCGTCGTCCTAGAAGTCGGGATGGGCGGACGGCTCGACGCGACGATTGTGATTGCGGATGCGTACGTCCTTGTGTCCGCGCTGATGGCAGTCGACCTGGACCACCAGGCATTTTTGTGAGACACCGTGCGCGCGATCGCGACGGAGAAGGC
>MU277327.1:0-25791 GCA_022160305.1 Artomyces pyxidatus | reverse complement strand
ATTCACACTTGTTGATGTGGATAGCAGAAACGAAAGTCCCTGACATACAATAACGGGAAGACTGACCTTAAATGGTGGCTAGTCCCGCTTCTGATATTCAGGCGTCGAGTAGGATTACGCGGTTCGCGATTCCTTAGTGCCCCATGCACGTGGGGAAGTGTGTTTGTCCCGTGACTACGTATCCTCTGTTTGCCGAGCCCGGCGACGGAGATGGGTTCTTCAAAGGACCGGAATTGGGCCTCAGCGGTCTTTCGCAGGACAGTTATTCTGTAAGTAACACGTTGTCTGAAAATTTATCAGACGGTATTAACCTCGGACTTTTGGGAGCCTGACCAGACCCCAAAACCCTAAACCCGAAACGTGTGTATATTCGTTGTAATGACGAAGTACAGTCATGATTTTGATTAAACATGTCTTTAGCCTAACCCTAAAGCCTCTAAACCGTAACCCTAAACCCAAACCCTAAATTCGTGGGCCCGGAATACCCTCGGGTCACGTGACCACCGGCTAATCCCGGACATGTCACGTGACAATAAGGTTTGATCAGGTTAAGGTTTGATGCACGTGACCGGTCTAGACCATTCGGGTCTGGGCCGGGTCCGGACACGGTCCGGACCATCAGTCATCAGGGCTCGGACTTAATCATTATGCTGACTGATCCAGGCTCGGCGTTAAGAGCCTCAGTCAGCACGCTCCCACATGACTAACAGATAACACGATAAGTTCACACCTTATCCGTCCAATCACTGACGATTACCAATAGAACCTGATGAGTATAAATACGAAATGGTTCAGGAGATGGTTTGCCCCATCCCCCATTGTTCTGTTGCGTAAACCTACTCATCGAGTAGCGTACTTACTACCCACCCTAAAACCCTAAGTCCCAGGGTCCGGACACGGTCCGGACCATCAGTCATCAGGGTCTCGGACTTAATCATTATGCTGACTGATCCAGGCTCGGCGTTAAGAGCCTCAGTCAGCACGTTCCCACATGACTAACAGATAACACGATAAGTTCACACCTTATCCGTCCAATCACTGACGATTACCAATAGAACCTGATGAGTATAAATACGAAATGGTTCAGGAGATGGTTTGCCCCATCCCCCATTGTTCTGTTGCGTAAACCTACTCATCGAGTAGCGTACTTACTACCCACCCTAAAACCCTAAGTCCCAGGCTGAGCGCGCGCCACAGCACAAACTCCTCTATCTCAGGCTCGTCCTCGTCCTCGGTCCCGGGCTTGTTCATCGACACGAGCCATGCCGTCTCGTATTGCTTAATGGTGTTCTCCTTCGTTGGCGTTATCTCATACGAGAATCTCGGCGGCTCCAGGAAGTTTCCGCCCTTGTCCTTGATGTACATCTTCATCGTCGGGTCCCATCCTAACTGGACGGGGTCCATGTACATGAGTCCGACGATGATCTGAATGAATTTCATTGGGTTCTACAGCAAGAGTAAGTGGACGTCAACAAGGACCAGACGACAACGCGAACCTCATGCACATCAAAGACCTCAGACGCAAGTGCGCCCGACCGGTCGACATGCCAGAGCGCGAGGCTGCGCCGGGCAAAGACCAGGCCATACATGAATCGACGATCGTGCTGCACGTGCAAGGCCTGCCGCACATAGCGCAGCAGCTGGACGGCGGCGGCGTGGGCGTCGGATGGGCGCTTCACCTCGAGAGGGATGTGCACCGTGCGCCACCACACCGCGGCGTCGGTCTGTGAGGCTCTGAACGATGCGACAATGTCGGGTCGCATCAGAGAGATGAAAGGGTCCGGAGGTTTAGGGGACTTTGAGTGCTCGTCACTCCAGACGATGTCGAGAGGCGGTGTCGACAGCAAACCGCGAGGATCGGAGAGGGGGTCAGGAGCGGTAGTGGTAGGTAGAACGACAGAGCTGGGGGAAGTGAAGGGATGCAAGGGGGAGAAAAGAGGCTCAGCGGAGGCCGGGGACGTCGGTGGTTCATTGGGAAGGGTGGTGGGGTTCTGCCAGTCGGGGCGACAAGCAGCGGTGATGTCGTTGAGGATTTGCGTCAACGGCGTGTACAGCACACCCTCGGTTTGGGGATCCAACGGAAGGTACTTCCAGTGCGATGGGGTTTCACTGCTCTTGTAGACATACGAGCCCTGCGCCACAAGACGTTCGAGGATGAGTTCGAGGGCGCCCGTCTGAAAGCCAAACATGTCGTCGATGAGATTAGGTGTATCAATGAAGGCTGCAGATTGCATCTCTATCTTGACAGCATCGTCTATGTCCTTGACAGTTGCATCTACGTGGCTAGAGAAGAGGTGTGAGTGGAGTTTGACGGGAGTGAGCTTGTCGGCCATACTAGTCTGCCATTCGGCGTCGTCTCTGTCTCTCTCCTTTTGACCTTGAGCCAACGGGCGCACGAGGCAGAAGCAAGGAGAAGCCACAGAAGCAGTAGAGATCAGATGATAGATTTCAACGGATTGCCCTTGAGAGGATAATCGCGGATCCAGTGGATGTTCGAAGTCAACTCAGGCTACTCGCGCGTGCCTCGTGTCGAAGTCGCGTCACCCACTTATCACGTGACCGCTGAGCGCTGAACGGACACGACGGCGTGCTCGGAGAACAAGTTGAAGTTGACGATTTCTTTCGAATCATATATGCGACGCCGCGTTACTTGCTGCTGATGTCTGATCTGTATGACTGAATTTCGAGAGAGGCTTCCTTCCGGTTTGTCTTCACAGTACTTCGATTTTCATTGAATTATGCTCAAGGCATGTGCGGGCTTGCGCCGCGCACAAACCACGATTACGATCGCTACCTTGTAGGCACATAATAGAGCTGCCCCAGAAAGAGATCTCACATTCCTGCGAGCGTAACATGACTCCTGTGTGAACCTCCCTTCAGATCACCCAGATGCCACCCTTGCGGCCAATCGGCCAGGCCAACGCGAGGAGCATCGCCTCGACCGTCTGAGTCAATCGCCAGGAGTCGCATCGTAAAGCGTCAGTCGGAGAGCGCGAAAAAGTGCTCTATGTGGAGCGCGATCTCCCTCTAACGTGCTCGCCTGCGATACCGCACGTTCTGGGGTGGTCGAGAGCGGAGATCTTGATAAGAAAGGCCACGAATTGTGAGACAATCATACAAATTCCAGTGCGCTGAACCGAGACGTGGTGGCGTGGAAGTAACAACTCGCTGCGCGTCGGTTGAGAATGACGTTAAGGCACCACGGAGGGAAGCAGTGTGAGGCCATCGAGATCACAGCAAACAAGGCGACTCCACCTATGTACACAGATCAAGTTGTGTGACTAACCCGGACGCACACACCTTGCTCCTCACGCGAGCACCCACGCGACTGGGACCCGCCCCAGATCCACGCTCGCCAGCACGCTGAACGCCGCCGGCGAGAAGTCCAGGTCGTCCGGGCCCACGCAGGCGACGCAGCGGTCCACGATCGTCGCCTTCAGTCTTGCCATTGGCTGCCGCGCGCACGTCAGACCTAGACACACCGGCACGGCGAAAACGCGACTCACAGTGCGCAGTAATCTTCTTCCCGCAGATGGAGTCGCTGGAAGGCGGCTCAGATCAGCAGGGCGCCGAGATATTGGAGGGGAGAATGGCAGCTCACAGATTCGGGTTCGCCGGATCGGCACAGCTGGCATAGGTGTGTGTGAGTGAGTATGGGAGCATGCGATAGGAAGAGGCCGCACGGGAACGTGTCGAATACCTGCGCGGCAGCTGCTACTATAAGATCTGTCGATGTGCTTGTTAGGCCACATGCGCCGAGGCTGGGGACGAAGAGCGACGCTGGACACGCCGGCGTGAGCGAAAGCCACAATATAAACCTGGACGGCTCACCTGTGCCCGAGAGTACGGAGTGTGTCGGGGCCATGCTCACAGAGGCGCTGCGAGCGGCGACGGGTCACGCGCAAAGGCCGAGCGCGAAGAGCAGCAGCAGCGCGCTCGGCGCGTGCGGCACCTGGAGCCAGAGGACGGCGAGCGTCGGCATGCGCGCGCGACGGCGCGGGGAGCCGCCGCATGGAGGGCGCGCGGACATCGCGGACGGGGGGCGGGGCGTGGTGGACGTCAACGGGGATGCGCGTCACAGGGCGCGTAGTGGTCTGTGGGCTTGATACCGTCGAAGGCGAGGACGTGGGGAGCGGCGCGGGATGGGTGGGGGCGGCGCGACGTTGACGATGTCGGCCGAGACAGCACTCGTGCGCTTGTGGGTGTGCAGGCCCTACAAGGCCCCACAAGCTCGCCTTCCAGGCTTGGAAGCGCCCCGTTAAGGGATAACGAGTCCCACAAGAACACCTTATGGGCCTGGAAGTGCCGTCGTTAAGGGTTTGTGGGCCCCACAAGAACGCCTTATGGGACTGGAAGTGCCTCCCGTTAAGGGGTTATGGGTCCCACAAGGGTGCCCACAAGCCTGTTACCGATCGGCCTTCCGGGCCCATAAGCCGTGCTTCGGGGCCGATATGGGCGCCTTCTGGGCCTTCTGGGCCCAAAAAGCACCGTTGTGGGTCCCTCCAGGGCGATCGGGGCATGAATTGGTGCCTAAACCCCGATTTGGCCGATATGGACCTCAAAAACCGGATCAAAACCGGATCAATTTTGGGCTCTCAGGGGCACATCCCCCGAAAGATCAAGCTGTAGCTCGAGAACCGCGGCACGGATCGACACGAAAGTATGAGCATTGGACTCGGAAGATGAAGGACTATCCAATGCAAGCAGAATGGGAACCCTGCAGAATAATTATTACCCCCAAAGTGCCAAATACACCACGGGGCCATACTCAAAGAATCCGATAGCTAGGGGCTCCGGGGAAGTCGCGATACTCACGCGAGACGAGAAAGGCGACGTGGCGCGGGCGGCCTGGGGGCGGCTTCCCAACATTGGTCGTAACGTTCGCTGTCATTGGATATGTTGTCCGCCGAGAGCTGGTATCGGGAGCAGATTGCCAAAGGCCCGCCGCAGGCGCCGAAAAGTCCACCTCCCGGGAGCGGTGCTAGTGCGAGAGCGTTGTGGTGCCGGGACGAGGAGACCGCATACGCGGATGGGCCCACAGAGACATTGCCTTGTGGACTGAGTGTGTCGTTGGTGCTGTTGGCGAGGATATGGAGCGGGCGCGATACGGAAGAAATCACGAATGACATGTTGTAAGGAGGTAGGCTATCATACCCACGGTGCGCAGTACATGCCGAATTTGCGGCCGAAACTGGTGCGGATGGCGCCCCGTGCGACTTGAAGTTCAAACGCGGCGAGGGTGGAAACAAAAGGAGCGCCGACTGCAGCTCGTTTTGCCCCGGGCAGATGGAAGGAGGGTGGCGACGTTGAGATCCATGTGTAAATGATCGAGTCGGACCCGACGTCGCCGGCAAGATCGCCTGCGCGCCGATCACGGATATGGTCATGGGGAATGTGGTCAAGCTGTCTGCTCAGGCGAACGACTTGCTGGCTGACGATTTGCGGCACGTCGTTGGAGGGGGATGATTTTGGTAGCCGAGGGTGGTGTTCGCAAGCATGGGCGTCCGAGGTCTCAACGTGACGGTGAGCACCAGCACTGCATTGAATGGCTGAGAAGGGACATCAGCGAGCCGCCATACAACACGACGTTTGCTACGCACCTGTGTATGCCTCCTTGTCTCGAGTCGTTCCATTAATCTCATCCACGCCCTCTCCATCGCCGCGCACCGCCGCGTTGTATACCGTGTTGAAGTGGGACGCCCTCCTCGCGACAGCGCGGATGTCTTGTTCTGTTTGATGTTTGCAGTGCAGCCGAAGGCGATCTAGCGGCGGGGCGTTGAGAAACGTTGTCTGCTCTATCCCTGGCGGCAGACGTTAGACTGGAGGCAATGCACGGCGAGGATTTAGGACTCACCGACCGCCCAGCCTGTGGTCTCGAAGATAGGGATGCGGGAGGAAGCTGAGCGCACCCGCGAGGCGCATTGTATGTTGCGAGGGGTGTCGCCAGGTACGACTGGCGTGGCGTTGGGTCGGCGTCACAATCGTATAGGTGCCGACGCCTCACATGCAGCCAGGAGTTGCTGCGTCGCGTGACGGGGCCCGGGTCGCACTTCGGGCCCGCTGCCTAGGACGCGGGTAGGGTATACGTTGTACCGTGGCTGTTGCACGAGGAGGGGACGGCGCGATAGCGCCGGCTAGCGGGAGTCGGGAGTCGGTGAGAAGGAGGTCTGCGCAGGCGCGCGTGCCGAAGTGATACTTGCGCTGCTTCTTCGTTCGATTTCGTATAGCTCTCCGGAGATCGTAGCGATGCGCCAGTGTCGCCATTACACAGTGACTCGTGGCACGCGGGGTATCTAGAGCGATGCGTCGATGAGTCACGGTGCGAAGAGCCATAAAAAGGATAATGTAGAGCAGGGACAGTCTGAGATTCATCCCAAAGATTACGGCCACACTGAGCGTCATGCAAAGAGCTGCCACATCTAGTGGCACGTACAATCGAGGCACCACGGGGAAGGGTAGAGAATGAGACGACATACTCGAATCACCCCCACGGCGTCACTTGGCACCAACGGACCGCCGACCCAGGTTTCGACACGGCCTGCGAGTCTTGCAAATGTGTATAGGGACGCAGGGATACATATTGTCGCGCAGAGGAGAACACTATGTCGAGAATGTCCGGGCACCCGAGACAACGAGTCGATGGTCTTCATCCACGTATATGCATCTAGAATTTGCGGTGAGTTCGATCCAATGTTGACTCGAGTTCGTGGAGAACGACGTACCTGCTTTCATGATACCCGTACGACATTCGCACCCGCGAGTTCCAAGATGATCGGCGCCGTCACAGAAGGAGAGGGCGAAGAGGTATACTTGGCGGCGTCACAAAAGCGCAGTACGTGTCTGGAGGACGCAGACGCCAGTACAGGGATGGGGAACAAATGGATATGTTCGGAAGGTAGCAAGAAAGTGAGGGGGCAGGGTAGTGGACAGATGACACGTCAGACATCGTCGCAAAGGACGGTCACTGTTTGCGTACCTGGCCAACTCGAAGCAGCACCGGTGTATTGATTCCAAGTACATGCTGTGGTGTAGCTAGGTGGCGTGCTCGGGACGACTCGTGGCAGAAAGTGGTGATGCCGTGGTGGGATGTCTTCAAGGAGCGCTCATTTGCAAGCCGTAGATGAGCCGTGGATCATGGGAAAGTGTGGATATGCTAGTAAAAAGTTGCCGGGGAGGAAATATGCACCGACGGAGGCATCGCGAGGAGGAGGACATGAGAGAGACGGAGACGACGACGGCGAGACGGTCACGCAGGCGGAGTCACGGTCGTCTGAGATGTGACAGGCGCGTGACGCGACGCGTTCCCCGTCACGCTCGCCCGCATTTGCTGTGCATTTGCGGGAGAAAGGCGACCCACCTAGCTGGACAAGACATTCAAGAATAGAACCGAGGGTAATGACACTATATTCAGACAGCTATCACCGGGGTTATTTCGCGGACTGGACGTGTATGTACAGGACAACTCGACTACATATAATAGCCGAAAACTCGCCATATAACTTACCGAAAGCCGCGCATGCACGCAATCGTGCGATGAGATATGTAGACCGATGCAACGAGCGCCATTGTAGACGGTGTCGATGAGAATGAGAGAAGTAGGTAATGGATGCACCATCGCCGATGAGATATGGCGGCGAAGAGGAAACGGGGGCTGCGGGTGCACAAGGCAGAAGGAGCGGCGACGCTGTTTCGAGTAGGAAACAATGAGAGTTGATGAGAAATGCGGAATAACAAGAGTCCTCTGCCACGCACCTCGTTTCACCGTTTCACACTGGTCTATTTTCCTCCCAGTCCGTCCCTTTCACCAGAGGTGCTTGTGTCGTATATGGCGCAGCAGGAGGCGCGAACTGACTGCAATTTGTATCTCCTGTGATTTTCTCAGCGTAGCTAAGCACCGGCGGAGCCATGACGGGGAGAGATTGACAGAGGGGGCCACCTGATGCGAGGCGCAGCGCAATTCTAGCTGGTGAGCCATACTGAGTACGCGCGGCGCGAACGGTGCGAGCTACAAGAATTTAAAGCGCCAACGGAGTCCAAATGCCGGAAACACCGCGGTAGTGTTTCCCGCGTCACTCGCCATCGAGGGGTTGTTGATTTACCGGGGACCACCAATGTCGAGCGACAGATGTCGACAGGCTCGACGTGAGGGTACAAACATGACGGAGTTCCATAGCGGTCGCCTCGCTTAACGAATGCCCGGAAACGCCACGCTGAATTCTGTGCCCATCACAACACTCCAGGCGCCGACCCGCGAGAGCTTGACCGGGTGCGCGCCGCAGGCGCTCAAAAATTCGGCGAGGGTACACACCGAAGGCAATCCAGTCATGACTTCTGGACATAGTCGACTGCCTCCGCAGAGGGCTTCGAAGGCTGTAGATGACAGCCACGCATGTCTGAGAACGGAGGGAGGGAAAAGAGGAGGTAGCGAGGGGTCGTCTTGTGCGATACGTCGTGAAGAGAGAGGAAGCCGGCTTCGGCGGGCCAGGGGATTCGTCGAAGAGGGACAACCGGCCATAGCGACGCTACGACTTGAACACACGTGAGTTCGTCATATCTCAATTGACTGCATAGTACTTACCGAAGTGCAAGCCCTCCTTCCGCTCTCCAATCAGCTCTTCGCGGCGGAGCAGATTTTCGGCTTCGGTTCCTCCGCGTCCTCGACATCGAGAGCGACATCGGCCCTGTGCCTCGTCGTCCACCAGATCTCCTCGACTTCGCGGGGGCGCGGATCCTGTGTTCTCGTCTTTCCTTCCGGCGAGTGCTTGACGCTCTCCATGAAGAGACAATTTGCATGGCATAGGGAGCGGCTGTAGGCTTCGCGGCGATTCTCCATCGCTCCGTGGTATTTCTATCCTCACCGTCGACGTACTGCGGGTGTACTAAATGCACTACCTGACCGTCGATGTCGAACAAAGGATCACAGACCCGCGACGGCAGTACGAGTGGACAGCCAGAATGGAACGAGAGCGCAGAAGGTTATACTGGCCGCGAAGATCATGTATCCACCACGGCCGAATGCCGTCTCGCGACAGCTTGACTGGGTGCGCGCCGCAGGCGTCCGAAATTTGGACGAGGCGAGTTTGACATTGAAGAAATTCTTGCGATTATGCCTCGCTGGGCGATGACTGAGCTTTCAGAGGGGTGGAGGGTTGCAGACGATGGAGCCTCCGACAGTGTGAAGAAGAGGGTGCGAAGGGCGTTGCACAAAGCATCAAGAGGAAGCACACGGACGAGTTGGGGTAGGAAGGGGACTCTCGAGCGTGTCTACGACACGAGGGTTGAGTCCTGTGTAACGATTGAATAGCGGGCACGGAGGCTCATACGAAGAAGCTCCGCTGACCTTCCACCTCGGACCTTCTCCTTCCCGAAATCATGATCGTCTAGCAGGCTGGCTTCGGCTCAGCCGCCTGCTCGATGCCACGCCTCTTCACCCAACGACTCGGGCTCGCATGAGACGTTCGGCGCTCGTGCACTCCGCCAGCTTTCCAGACGTGAATTGGCAACGCTCCGTGGAACGCGGCTTGTGGTCTCGGGGGATAGTTAGCGACCGAGGAACGGGCGGACACGGAGGAAGGAAGATGAACGCTGTCATAGATGGTCAGCATGCCGAAGAGGTACTGATTTTTGGGAGCGATGTACCGGATAGTACACACGCCCGTCGCCAGGACCGGGGCGATCCATCGCTCGTAGTTACAAATCTCTGCGCACGCAACGCCGGTGCCTCGACTGAGACGACGCAGTCGGTGCCCAGGCAGGGCAGTGTTTATGGTGAATGCTCCACTTGAATTTGTGAGGCGACTCTGCAAGTTGGCATCAATATCGACTTGGACGGGTTGATTGAAGACTGACCGCTAATTGCTACTAAAGCTGCGCACAGCGCTCCCATTCGGTCGATGGGTGGACACAGCACCTCGGCGCAAATAGAGCGACGCGGGAGCCACGAGGTGAGCGAGCGTCGAGGAAAGACAGCTGATGCCAGGCGATATGCCGAGGAAGTCGTGACCGACACGTCTTTGTGCAACAATCTTCGCGTCGAGCGACCGCCGGCGCGCACGGAACTGCCACTTGACCTCCCATGACGCTGTCCGCTGAGAATTTGATCTGTCTGAACTCGTACCGGGACGGGGAGGGCGCTGGAAGTCTGTGAATTTCGTCGGGGCACCATGCGGAAGGCTAGAGACCCAGTATTGCGTGGTCTCGCCGGCCTTGAGACTGAGGTGTAGCAGCATAGTCGCGAGAAAGCAGGAAGGCGGGGGCTTCATAGGCTCTCCGGTGCATACGAGTTGCATGTCTGCTCTCGAGCAGCCATCGGGACTCGGAGAAGTGACCCGCCTCTACGGTCGGCTCAACGGTCTAGGGTTTCGAAGATGCAGAGATAATGTGGAGAGACTACGCGCAAGCGGGCAGAATGAAAATGAGACTTTCAGGGCTGTCTTCCGGTGGACTGGGGAGAGCGGTATGGGAATGATGGCAAGTGGGATGATGGAAGGAAGGCGGGAGCAAGGTGGCCTGATATGAGGCAACGGATAACAAATCTTGAGCTACGATGCGGATGCCTAGATTGCCACGAAAATGGGAGGATGTTCGAGGCCGCAGGCCAGTGGAGAACGAGATATAATTGTGTTGATGGCGGACAAGAAATGACGGATATATCAGGCTATGTCTTGCAGTGAACGTCTGGGAGTTACTAGGACATTGATTTGACGTTATAGTTGACACGGAACACCATCGACGAGGCGAGGGTTGTGTATCCGAGCGTCGAGAGGGAGATCGACGCGCAATCTCGAGCGCGAGCCTAGGCGCCGGCGAGGAAGAGCGAAAACTCGCCGGCAGACGCGCGGACAAACGCGGGGTGCGCAAGAGTGTGGGAGCAGCAGACGGCGGTATGTATTACGTTGTCCATGGCTCCCATGCACTGCGACTCTTCGCCCGGGAACAAGACGGCACCGCGTGCCCGGAGTTCTCGACAGAGATAGGTAGACGACGTAAGTCAAATAGCTATAATTAGAGAGCACGTATAGTGTGATGACTGTGGTCAGCTCAAGAGTCAGCTTCCTGTATACGCTGGACGCACCTCCATGCACGGATCTGCCCATTCGGCGCACCGTCACTGCTCCATCTTCGAGTCCTGACACGACACAGACAAGCTGTGTCAGGGTGCGGTCATGTTGACGGCTATGAGGGCGCAGATTTGGTACCGGCGAAAGTTTGAGTTGCGTGTTCTGGCGCGAAAATGGCGACGAAGAGAGGGTAGCGAATGCGGCGAAAGCAAGAGCAGAACGTGACCTGTCGCGACGTGACGGGCGCGTGACGGCACGCGTACGCCTGTACCTGTGACATCGTGACTCAGCGCGCGAGGCTCCCCTCCCTAACCTTCCCTCTTGTTTTCCCCCTTCTCGTTCACTGTCTCCGCTTCATCGCAGCGCGCACCTCGCATCCTATTCAGAGGTAAGAATCACTTGCTCTATCCTTTTTTTTGAACCTCGTCATGCCCAGCTACCTACCTATCACCCTCGAACTGTCGGACGCAAAAAACCTGTTGTTATTGTCGATGCAAACGAGTGTGGAGGATATGTCTGTGGACGACTCTCCCTAGATGGGGCTAGCAACTCTAACTCGGTGAGAATTGCGTGTTTGTATTGACTTATCACCTCGTCTTCATCTCACCTTCAGCCATAGTAAGCTCAAATCATTGCGACGGAGCCCCCTTTCTTCGTACAATCTTGTCTTCAATGCCCACACTTGCACGTCTCTAAACGTGTTGAAAGCATGCCGATGCATCGTATTTGGCATCTCTTCACATGCCTTATCCCCAAAGACGACACCGTTGTTCGCGCTCCAGCTCGTTCATCAGGATCGCATCTTTTCGTCGGGCACGCAGATGTGTCGGAAAACACCCCATACGCAAGCTCCATGTCCGTGACCGTTTAGATCTTTTGCTGACGCTTATTTCTCTGTTCCCGCGGAAGCACATCAGTATCGACGAAAATTGAGACGAATACCTTACCCGCTCGTGTGCCCCGGCTTTCGACAAGTAATAAACACCTCCTCACGCTTACATGCTGCTCTGACTCTCATTTTCGGCGACGCCGCGCCCTACCGTCTGTCTAGTCGCGTCACGAAGGATTCGCGCAGCGCACCAAGCATCTGCGTTCCCCGGGCGCCTGGATAATAGTATTTTCTCCCTAATGAGCCGCATCCCTCTTTGTCCGATATTCAAGACTCGAATCTGCCGAGAAGGCATCACTCGAAGTGCTATAGCAAGTACGCCGTTCCAACCTCGTTACAAAATTAAACCTCTGTCGAGGAATCAGTCAGGAAGGTGTCCCAGCGCGCCCACTCCGTACCACGCCAGCAGTCTCCCACCTTCTCTCTTCTCCGCATAGTTAGAAGACGCTCTTCGGAGGCGATAGTGGTGCGGAAAGGCTCTAGGGCATACTCCCTTTCCCGCGCCCGTCCA
Source organism: Artomyces pyxidatus (assembly GCA_022160305.1). NCBI lineage: Eukaryota > Fungi > Basidiomycota > Agaricomycetes > Russulales > Auriscalpiaceae > Artomyces > Artomyces pyxidatus. Next base: position 13,331 of record MU277327.1, on the reverse strand, counting down.
CCTCGTGTTTCTTCATCAGTTTTTCTTTCCTAGCGTGCCGTCGCTTACTATATTTGCTCTTCGCAGTTACCAGCCTCGAATCTGTGATTGCTCGGCCCGCTTTTTTTCGCCTTTTGCGCGCCAAATAATAGGGCTCACCGATGCAGATCCCGACCCGCTCCATTTCCCCGTTCTCCCTTCTCGCAGCGCTCTTCGCTGGCACACCTGTGCTCGCACACGTCGCATTATAACTTGCGTGTATCAACGGACACCATTGCAACCTCGCCTCGACAGCGAAAAGAATATACAACGCCGGAGCTTCGAGCTCAACAAGGCGCGTTTTCCGGTCTCGCTTCGCTTTCCGGTGACCAGGCGGCTCAGTCCTTACAGGCCCTCCATACGAATCTTTTCCTTGACGTGCCGCGGACCTGCTCCCTCATGAGGTGGTCGCCGTCGCCGTCGCCGGCGAGCAGAAGAATATGCAGGCAGGCAAGACTCTGCGTCGTGCTGGCCGCTTGCGCACTTTTGTGTGGTATGACCGAAGCTGTAGCCGCAGTACCCTTTCAGTCGATCTCCGTGTACGCTCTCAATGATGGAATCTCCTTGCCATGGTCCCGCCGCGCACTGTTACTGGTGTCTCAATGCCGTCCCACGGGCGAAAGTCTCGGCGTATCGTATTTACTCGTCTCATCCATGTCGGCGCTCATAGTCGCTCTTATGTCGCCAGTGTTTTATAATAAGTTTTAAAGCTTGGTCTTCACGGTAAGTAACAGTCGCGACGCATTCCACCGGGACGTCCCACTAGGACTCCAGATGGAGTGATCGAATAAATATAAGAAAGGTACGGATATTTCCGCAGCAAAAACTAGCTGTGTTCCCTTGGTATACATGCCCGAGGCATCCGGTGGGCCTCAGCATGAGTACTCCCACGTGATATCGATCCGTCCCGCTGAACACCATCTGCGGGAAGTCCAGGTCGTTCTTGCTGCAGCCAGCGCAGCGGTCCACGGCCTTCACCGTCACCGACTTGCTCCCATCTAGGCGACCCGAACGTCAGCATACATCAGTGTGTGCGGCGCTCGGAAGCAGGCTTACGGTGAGCAGAGATCTTCTTGCCGCAGATGGCGTTGCTGCAGAGGAGACCGATGCGTGAGGAAGAGTCACAGAAGAGAGCAGAGGGAGAGCATTACTCGCTCGGGTTGGAGGTAGCGCCGCTGGGGTTTGAAAATCGTCGGACGGACGGAAATCGCGGGCGATTACATGGGTGAAATTACGGATAGTCGTCGAAGCGCTCGTGGTCGACCGCGACGATCAGGTCTTTCGACGAGCTCTTCTCGCCACACGCCCCAAGACCCGGCGAAAAATACGTGCCTGTCAGAACACAGACCGGGGTGAGTAAGGCAAGGCATTCACGGACGCGACATGGGCGCAGAGAAAGTACCTTGGCCCGAATGCGTGGTCGATCTGCTCTCGCCGACGGCGGGCGGGGCGACGCCTACACGAGCGGCGGGCGGTGCGATGCCGACGGTCGAGAAGGTCACTGGGTTCATCTTGAGACCGAAAAAGAGCCGCGAGTAAAGATTGTGCAAGAGTGAGAGTGTGTGGCGGTAGAGAGTGGAAGAGGACAATTGTGCCGTCTGAGGGATACAGTACGAGGGTGCTGGACATGCTCTTACACCTGCAGAGGACGATGGCCGATGCGGATCCTGAGCATAGAATCGGCAAAGCTGAGCACAGACATGGCAGAGGAAGGGGATCCACGGGCCTCCCTGACCTTCGAATCCCAGTGGGAGTTTCAGTTTCCACTCAGTGCAGGGTGGGAGGTCCCGGGGTTGTGGGAAGGTGGGTTCGAAAATTGGACTTTTTGACTTCTCGTATAGAAAAATGCGGGTATAGCTACCTACCACAGCGTATGACGAAAGCGGTGGCACAGAGACAGAACCCCACTTCAAATTCAGTGTCTAGGATGTTGCGAGGGTGATACACTCTAGAGAGACAACGGCCGTGAGTGAAACACAATTCCATAACTGTAGTCCGGAGCGGCATGCACTGGCGTGCTTCCCTGTAAACAGCTTTCACCAGGCGGGCACCGTGTTCGATCGATGTCTTAAGTCTAACTACGTACCTCAAACTGGCGCACACTCGGATGAGCAGCGGCACTACACGGCCGAACGACCCTCCCAACCTCCCAGCCTCGGCATCAGAGACGGAACCTCCCGCTTGCCCGGCGGTACCAGACGAAGACAATCCTGATCAGTCTATACGGAAAGAAGGGTACTCACTGGGCATGCAGATTGTGGGCCGGTGGATACTAAGACTCGCCGAGAAGCCCGAGATGCGACTGCAAGGACGTCGTGGCGATAAAAACCGCATCCTCGCAGACAGCCTCTGGGAAAGAAACTGAGCAGGCATCCCGTGAATGCATCGCCTACGTTGTCAAAGTTTGGGTCGACTGGGTGCAAACAAGATGAGGCTGAGATTGTGAGGCTGACCAGAGTTGAAAAAAGACGACCATGACTATGCCTCAGTCGTTGTTCAGACAAAGACGGGCGGTCAAAGGAGATAGTCTAGGAGATGGATCAGAGGAGCTGCCCGTAGTATCCTTCCCGCAGAACTCGACTCCTGTTCTCCTCGCTCTTTCGTCTTGTCTGCGAGTGAGCACCGTCGATAGGCTGTGGTACGCGTGTCTGTGGTTTGCATGCGAGCATGATGGTGGCGAGAGCGAAGGGCAAAGGCACGTTGCGCTGAAATATCGCCAGGCTCGCGACGGGTCAAGCGGTCACGCGGTCAGCGTTCCAGACAGACCGAGGTCCGACATGCGCTCTTCTTTGAACACAATGTCTCCCTTCTCTTCCTTACACCTCCAGCACTGCAGTCCAGTCCTGTCATGTTCAGAACGATGCTCAGACCAGCAGCGCAGCGCGCGCGATCCCTGCCAAAGCTCTCTTTCCGAAGGAATCCGCCTCTTCGTCCCTATTCTACCGGCGCGGTACCCTCGGCGCGCTATGCAATCAGCTTGAAGACGCTCTGCTTGGCCATGGCTTCTTCTGCAGCGGCAACAGGGTTCGCGGCATACTGGCTGTCCCAGGAATCTGTCAGTAACAAGACCTCAGCTCGGTACGCGTCCCACAAAGAGGCACTACTCGCCATTGCGGAACTCCGAGAACTGTTTCCGGGAGAGGACCGGGTCGTCACCGATCCGGATGTCCTGCAGACATACGGATTCTCGGAGAACTCATATCATGGAAGCGCGCCGCACACCGTTATCGTGCGCCCGCAAAGCACCGAGGACGTCGTCCGGATTGTCGAGGTCGCAAGGAAGTACAGGCTTCCGGTCACGGCGTACAGCGGGGCGACGAGCTTGGAAGGGCACTTTGCCGGGGTGCGTAATCTGTTAAGTCGGCGCATATGCCATGTTCCGACGCGTCTGCGATGCAGTTTCCGACAGGGAGCATCTGTCTCGACATGTCCGGGATGGACAAGATCTTGAAGATCAATGGTATGCCATTCTTTCTCGTGATATCATCGTGCTCACTCAGACGAGTGGTGCAGTTGACGATGCAGACCTCGTGTGCCAGTCCGGCGCGCGGTGGGAGGACATCAACGAGTCTCTGAGCGAACAGGGCATCCCCTTGTTCTTTCCCGTGACTATTTTCCCTCTTCCACCGCCTAGCCTTCTCCGCTTATCCTTCGTCAGCTCGATCCAGGTCCGGGTGCAGTAAGTTCTTCAAACCCTCTCCGACCGGCACTCTGATCGGCAAAAGACCATAGGCGGGATGGTTGGTACGGGCTGTTCAGGAAGTAAGTAGCATGAATATTTCTGCCCCAAAATTGCTGATGAGGCACTCCAGCTAACGCCGTGCGCTACGGTACTGCCAGAGGAGAGTGGTTTCTGAACCTCGTACGTGTATTAAATTACAGCGCCTGCCGGCGCGCTCGCTGAGTTGTCTGCAGACCGTAGTTCTCCCGAATGGCAAAGTCATCAAGACAAAGCGGCGCGCACGCAAGTCCGCGACGGGTTTTGACACGACAAAGCTGTTCATCGGCGCGGAGGGTACCCTTGGCATCGTAACCGAAGGTGCCATAGCAATTTCGTCAATAAAGATCGACCATTGATACATTATACCCACGTAGCCACGCTACGGCTTGCTCCACTGATCCCAACGAAAGTTGCGATGGTTCAATTTCCCGACGTGGAGCGTGCTGTCGCCGCCGTTCAAGAGATCCTAACTTCGCCTTATGGGAACCATATTCGTTCGTCCTAATCCCCGCCCAAGTGACTTTCTCCTGATTTATTTGTCTAGAATGCGTCGAGCTACTCGATGACCACAGTGAGTTGTTTCAAATTTACGCTGGATAGCCTAGAACTAACAGCACGAAGTGATGGCCGCGATCAACACGGGCGGCTTCGTCAGCACACCGCTACCCGTGCAAGACTCCTTGTTCTTCAAGATCCAAGGCGCGCCCGAGGCGCAGAAACTCACTGCAGACGCGATAAAGGCGATTGTGCGCCGACATGGGAGCTCGCGGTTCCAGTTCGCGCGGACAGACGAGGAGGCGGCGGACCTCTGGCGGAACCGAAAGTATGCGCTCATGTCGACGATTGCGGCGACACCTGGTTCGCGCTGTTGGACCACGGATGTCTGGTACGTCCTTTTTGTTTGTGCGAACGGCACGCACATGACAGTACATATGAACAGCGTGCCGGTCTCAAAGCTCCCGGAACTTGTCTATAAAACGAAGCAAGACCTCGCCGAGTCAGGGCTGAAGTCGACCATTGTCGGGCATGTCGGTGACGGCAAGTGTTTTGTCGTCCCCACGGCTTTCTTCGGATCTGACGCGTCCTTTTCAGGTAATTTCCACGCACTGATGCTATTCCAGAACGACGAGGAGTTCGAGAAGGTCAAGGGAGCGGTGCACCGCCTTGTCCACAGAGCGCTTGCGCTGGACGGAACGTGTGCGTGCCCCTCTAGTTTCTCGTGTCATTGGTAGACTTACACGGCGTGCAGGCACCGGGGAGCACGGCGTCGGCCTTGGCAAGAAAGAGTACCTGGTCGAGGAGCTCGGAGAGGGGACGGTGGAGCTGATGCGCTCTGTGAAGAAGGCGGTCGACCCGCTGAACATCATGAACCCAGGGAAGGTGAGCTTGGTTCCATTCGATCATCCATTGGATTCTTCCCGCTGACGCGGCGTCTCAGCTGTACCCCGACGAGAAAGCATGATATAGGTGAATCGAAGCTACTTCATTCACATGTAGCGTGTTCAAGTTATCGGCTACCGGAGAATGTATCTTGCATTGGTATGGACAATCTCTTCGTTTCTTATACTCTGGAGGCAGCAACAGTACTTGTGCGCGAATCGAATGCATCAAGTCCGGAGTAAAGCTGGAGAGATAGAACCAATGGACTTTTCTATGGCGCAAGCCCGGGGGGCAACTGCCTGGGACAATCTCCCATCGTGAAATCTCTCTCGACGCAAGTATCCTATGCATGACTACCTCATTTTCCACTTCCTCGAAGATGCACGCAGCTGCAAAAATATGCTCTCCGCGGCAGGTAGTTCGTGTCTATACCTTTAACTTCTCGCAGGGTGTGTTCGTTCCATTTCTACGCTGGAATGCCCTGGACCCTAGGATCGCTGAACTTTCTATCTCTTCTGACAGTGAGGTCGCTTCGATTGCATCCCGCGTATGATCATCTGTGTCCCGTACGTGGTCTTTGGCGAAGGTACCAGGACCTCATATCATTCCGTACACGAAATCTGTCACTGTAGGAGCGGTCGGCTCCCCGTCTTTCAATTAGCCTCTCGCAGGGATTGCGTACGGCCCTGGGACCTGTCCGCTCTGAAGACGCTGGCAGACTGCGAAGCTGATCGCGGGCTCTCAGCTTACGACTTTGCACACAGTGTTTATCACGGTCTTAATTACGCAGACAGTGCCGCGGACGTTCCTGTTCCGCATAGGCTCCGCTTTGGGCAAACTGTGGCGGGCTCTCACAGGTGCCAGCACCGTTCAATCTGCAGGTACCGGTTCAACGAATGGAGCGCGCCTGGACATCATTGTGGAACAATGCTGGGATCGCGCGAAGCGCCCGGTCTTCGATGTTCCAGGAGAAGTGACGCAACCCGTCTACACGTGTGGGCGCACTGATTTTTGCTATTGCAGATGCGACAAGATCCGCCGTGGGGCGAGGCAGCGGGTACGGCACCCTCCCGCAGCACTGTATCGCCATTCTGACTCTACCTTCCAAATAGAGGCTTCGCGGCATATTCTCTCCCAATCTGGCACCGCGCTATGACTCCTGAGGGAACGCGTGCAGTCTTATATAAAGGCGACGTGTCCGCACCGCTGCGTGGCCTGATTCCTTCTCCCAAATCACCACTCGTTTACTTTCTGTGTTTCACTATGCGATCTCTCGACCCGTCGCTCCCTTCCATCAGCTTTGTCCTCTCTCAGTCTGACAGCCGACCACGTCACGTCCGACGTCGTCCGTCCATGCTCATCCATCGCTCGAAATCATCCCCGTCATTCTCGCCACATCGCCCGCTCTACCCGCCTCAACTTGACAGCGACTTCTTGATGGTACGTCTCCGTTAGTGTGCCGACAGCGGCGTCTGGCCGCTAAAACGACGCACAGAATACAGTGGACTATCGCTTCGCGCCTCCACCCCGCCCGCCATCGCGCTCGAGCTTCGCTCTTGTAAGTCCGCCGAGCGCGCGCGCGTCGTGGGCTCCACTGAACTGACTATTCGCAGCCTAGGAATATCTTCGACACGGAGGAGGTCGAGATCGAGATCATCCCCGCCTCTCCGATAGAGAGCGAGAGCTCTCTGTCATCGTATACGTCTACGTCGTCGTCGTCAAGTGCGCGCCGCAAGCTCCGTGCATATCTCCAGGTGTGTGTGCCGCGCTCTGCCGGGGGGTGAAGGCCTCATGGCGCTCTCAGGACGTGCTCGATGGTTTGCGGTTCAAATGGCGGGGGCTTCATCCAGTGAGGAGGGCGGAGGATCGACTCACCTTTGACTTGTGCAACTGAGGCCACGCCCCCGCCAGCTACCCTAGACCTTTTCCCCTATTTTGGCACCACCCCACACGATCTTTCTTCTTGCGTCTCCCTCTCGTCTTGTAGCAATAACTGTACCGCCTTATCCTGTAGACTCTCACCCGCGGCGCCGACCGCTCCGTCCTGCTGTCTCATATCCTTGTATATACAGTCTCTCTGCTCTCAATCCCACTCGTTCGTATCCATGCGGTCGCAGGATGCTGCGGAGGCGAGCTTCTGGTCAGCAGTGCACGAGAGGTATACGCTTTCGGCCGAGAAGCCGCAGCCGGCGAAGTCGAATACAGAAATCGTCGGCGCGTACTGCTGGCACGAAACCCAAGCTAGACGAAACGAGACTGGATCGCTACTGGGCTTCTTCGATCTTCGCTTTGCTGCTTCCTTTGCGCAGAGATCTGTTGTTTGTAGTCTAAATACCCCGTTCGGAGATCGCGCACGGAGAGGGCGGAGGATTATGACGCTAGCGTGGAGTTCCATGTTTTCCGACAATGCTTGTCATTTGCTGAGAAGCTCTACTCTCCGTGAAATGGAAGGTCAATTGGTCTGCAGACATTGCAACGGATAGTATCGGAACAAAGCAGAGTAGGCCCTACGATGTATAAAAAGGAGTCCATGTAGCCGTGGATGTGCAAGACTCTATGTTAGACACACAGGGAAGCCTCAAAAGACGCTGGAGGAATGAAGGAACCGACTCGACACAACCTCTCAATTAGTACCCTCTGGACACTTCAAGTCCCAAGACGACACGCTAAGGATTGCAGACATCTTCGGCGCGAATGATGAGACCCTCGAGACTACCAGTATCGGGACTAGAAGATTGACTTGCCTAGTAATCCCACACTACCAAACTGCGGGATCAATGCTGAACCGCATCTGCAAGGACTCGAAGACCCATAATTATGCTGAACACGATTGACCTTTCAGGATAGGATAGGATACGCGCGTCGGCGACCTCTTCGGATTGCTATCCTATTGTTTTGGCCCATCAGTCTCGCCGGATACAAATCTCCAGCGACAGATGATCTGTTCTCCGTGGAGCAGGGTGATGTCGGATGTCTCGCAGCTGAGTCGACAGAGAAGGATTAGTGGATCCGGACACAGCTGATCTTCCTCGGCTTCGGGTACTCATCAAGATCCTCTGTCCCTGTAAGCTGATGGATTTCCAAAGGCGACGTGATCCTTACCTACATATTATACAGTCAGAAATGCCGCAGAGAACATATATCTGATTGACCGGCGGGCGATGCACTGCAAGGACACTAAATGCGAATAAGTTGAGAATTGTTGGATAATTGCGTGGCCAAAGCGTGGGTGTGGAAGTTACAGCATTGCCTTTCTGGGAAATGATAGCTTCGCTACGAATGTCAGAGCGTTCAGCCTTCTGAAATTCGAGAAAAAAGCACATCTATTTCCCTGTCGTCCTCTCCCAACTTCCATCATCAAGTTCACCATTGCGCTCGCGGGCGTGCGCAACCAGGGCGACCAGTGGCCGAGGAACGCGACCTTCACGTCTTCCGGCTCTTCGCTCATCGCTCAACTTCGAAGTTGACGGCGGCATCATCGTTCACGTTCTCACACACCCTTCTTCGGCGTTCGAACAAAGTTTCCCCGCCTGAAACTCGCCTTTCCATCCTCCAGACAGTCCCGACAAGCTCGCTAAACCATGCCATCCAAGAGCTCGCCGCAGACCCAGCGTCGGTCGCTCTCCGACGACCCGCTCGCGGCCGCTATGCGCCCGCCGGAAGACGAGTCGCCAGCGCAGCGCGAACTCCGCATCCTCACCGAACAGCAGGCGAAGCAGATCAGCGACGCCATCGACGAGCAGATCAGGTTGGACAAGGCCGAACTCAAGAAGAACAAGCCTGATGTGCAGGTGTTGTTGTTGGGGCAGAGCGAGAGTGGGAAGAGCACAACCTTGAAACGTGAGTCTCTCCACGTTCTCCACTCTTCTCTTCAAGCGTGGGTTGCGCCGTATACGTGGCGGCAGGCGGTGATAGAGTTGTCTGTCGGAAGACGATGGCGGCGCAGGAAGGTTGCCCAGGAGAGCGCCCGAGCACCCACAAGCAATAGACGCAATCCTATCTACTCCGAGCGAGCTTGCGAGGATGCTGGCCATGTCCTAGGCGAATGGGGCACTTCTGACTGACGGCTTCGCAGAATTTCAGCTTATGCACACGCCGGCTGCATTTCATGCAGAGCGTGTCGCCTGGCGGTCCGTGATCTACCTCAACCTTGTCCGTTCCATCCGCCGGTACGTTTTCCACTCACGACACCCTTCTCGCTCTCTTATACTTCAATATCAGCATCCTCGACGCCATCTCGCCCCAACAGGACCTCGACCCGGTCGACCTTGAGCGTATCGACACCCTTTCCATCGCGTCCGACCCTTCCTCCGAACCCTCCGACCCCCAGGTACACCGCGAGGCGGAAGAGAAGCACGCGTACTACCTCCAGCGTCTCGGCCCGCTGCTCGAGCTCGAGGACCGTCTTATCCGCGCTCTGAGCGAGGACGGCGAGGACGACGAGGCAACGCGCTTGGGCGATGGCAGCACGCCCGGCTGGTCTGTGCCCCGGCCGAGTTTACAGGTCGACACACGGTCGATCACAGTCACGTCTAGCGTGCGCTCGCCGATCGCGCGCGGCGTGGAGCTCTCTGTGCGCACGACGTCGAATTGGAAGAAGGCGCTGTCGCTCAACCGGAATAAGTTGAAGACGTCGACTTCGAACGAATTGGAGGGTTGGTGGGAGGACCCGACGGACCCGGTGCACGTCCTTGGTGACTGCAGAGCCGCGATGGAGCAGCTGTGGACGGATAGCTGGGTGCGGGCGCGGCTGGCGCACAAATTGATCAGACTCGAGGAGAGCAGCGGCTTGTGCGTGGTTTTCTGTCGTATGATCACGGTCTTACTGACACATTCGTAGTTATCTCGACGAGATTGAACGGATTACTGCCAAGAAGTACATTCCGACGGACGGTACGTAGCATATGTGATCGTGCAACCGGCCCGCTGATCACAAAGCCAGACGACGTGCTCAAGGCGCGGCTGAAGACTATGGGTGTCGTCGAGCACACGTTCACGATCGATCGCGGACTTGGTCGAGGCCATTTCCTCTGGAAAATTTACGACGTCGGCGGAGCGCGCAATCAGCGACAGGCCTGGGCTCCTTTTTTCCAGGACGGTAAGTGGATTGATGGTTGTATGCTATCTAGACTGTAACGAGCCCACTCCCACAGTGACTGCGATCATATTCCTTGCGCCTATCTCTGCGTTCGATCAAGTGCTGGCAGAAGATTCCCGGGTTAACCGCCTGGAGGACTCGCTTTTGCTCTGGCGTACGGTCGTCGCGAATAAGCTCCTCGCTCGCGTGAACATCGTGTTGTTCTTGAACAAGTGTGACTTGTTGCAGGTGCGTCGCCTCTTGTTGCGCATGTGGCTGTCGACTGACTATCTGCCAGGCGAAGCTTGAGGCTGGTGTCCAGCTGAAGAATCACTTGATCACCTACGGTGATAGGCCGAACGACTACGACTCCGTGTCGAAATGTATGTTCATGTGATCGTTGACATTGGAGTTCATGCAGGGAATTGACCTTGATGCCAGATCTTCGCAACAAATTCGGTGTGATACACCAGCAGAACAGTCCAACCAAGGAGCGCGAGTTGTATAGTGCGTTTGATTCGTCTCGCAGGCAACTTACGACCTTTCTAACGACTCCCACAGTGCACTTTACCTCCGTGACTGATACACGCCGGACGTCAAAGATCATCGCGAGCGGTGAGTCCACCCTTTCTCGCCATCGCGCAGATGTTATGAGCTTACGATCTTTTCCCCTTCCAGTCCGTGACATCATTCTGCGCGAGAATCTTAAGAGCTCGCGGCTGATGTGAGGCGCCCGCTTCGTTCCGTCCAGATATACCGACTCCCTGTGCTTCATAACTACGCCAACCGCTTTCGATACGCTCTCTTTTCATCTGATTCCCCCGCTCACATACCCTAATTCACTCCTTTCTCGCCGTGTTTCGCCCGGTTTTTCGAGTATGCTAGATCATTTCTCTCTTGCACGCGGTGTGTACCTATCGGATTTCTTTAACATATTTGATCTTTGTATCCGTGCACATGTTATACAGGATTGTATGTATGTGCCCTATATCCGAGTGCTCCTAACGTGCATCCTCTTTGTCCAGTCTTTTAGTCTGACGTTGCTGCGACTCGGTCCTCTGTTCGGGAATTGCCGGCCGCGCCGTTCGTGCGCTGCCTCTCGCGCTCGCAGCGTTCACCTCAGCTCTGCAACCTGTCATAACTTTATCTCCAGCACGGCTTTCTCGTGCAACGATGCTTGTATATTCTTTATCACGAATTTCTATTCTCAAAGCTACGCCGAAACTGGGCTTTCTCAACCCTACCGAGCCTTCGAGCAGGACGGGAGTTGGACGCTAGCTAGGATACTGCACTACGAGGGCCTTCGCCGATGCGAATGTACTGGTTTTCTTCTACCTTGTCTTTGGCGGCCGACATCCCACACAGGCCCGACTCTAAGAGCGCTCGCGATGGACTCAGGGTTCCCGTCGCCTGAAGCACTTCAGATTCTTCGGTGTTTGGCTCGACACGTGCTCGCTTGTCTATTCCGACGTCGACGATCCTGATGCGCACCTTATCGCAGCGGCCTTGATGGGACTGTCCCGCTCAGGGCGTGAACGATGTCTCAGCGAGATCCGGACGGAACCAGACGGAACCAACCTTCATGCGATACGCCTCAAAAGTGCGCTCGACGCTTTCCTCGCCTTTCTCTTTGATCAGCTATGTCTATTCACACTGTAGCGCTCAACGACGGAAGCACAGTGAGTTGACTGCCTCCGACGCGAGTGGCAATATGCCTGCTTACCGGACTGTATGTATTTAGATTCCGGCCATCGCGTTTGGTACGGGTACCATCTTCCGCCAGAAGGTGCGTGACTGCAACATGTTAAGTACATGTGTCGCCCTCGTGCGCGGTGCGCTGACGCGTGAGGAGGGCAGGACGCGGCTGAGCAAGTTGCGCGCGCGCTGGAGTCGGGGTTCAGGCACATTGATGCGGCTGCTTGTGAGTATGTTCGTCGAGGTCGTGTGCGCGCGCCAACTGACGTTTCGAATTTTGCAGTGTACGAAAACGAGGAGTCGGTGGGCGCGGCTATTCGCGAGAGCGGGATAGAGCGTTCCGAGCTGTTTATCACGACGAAGTATGGCGGAGGGGACGTTCGCAGCTCCATTGAGTGCAGCCTACGGAAGGTGGCGCCACAGTGACGTTCTTGAATGGGGCTTTCAGAGCTGACGTGGTTTATCTGCAGCTTGGAGTGCAGGCGGTCGACCTGTATCTCGTGCACTTACCTCAATTGATCGAGGACGACTTCGAAGGTGCATGGGCGGAACTCGCAAAAGTTAAAGAAGATGGACTGACAAGGTGCGTCTTGTTCGAGGTAACGTATATGCTGTCACATTGAAGCTCCACGTTCCCGTACTTCTTCAGAAGCATTGGCGTAAGCAACTTCTCTGTTGAACACCTACGGAAGATTATGCAGACCGGAAAGACGAAGCCGGCGGTCAATCAGGTGCATATATCCTTATTTTCGACCAGAACTGCGCGACTAAGTGCACGCTGCAGATTCGCCTGCACCCCTACAATTATGCATCATATAGAGAGCTCTTTGCGTACGCGGCGGAGCATGCCATCGTCATTGAAGCTTTCGGTAGTCTGGCGTGAGTTCGTCGTAAGATTTATGCTGCATCTAATTCTCGCCTTCTTAACCCCCTCAGCCCTTTAACCTCCATCCCTGACGGCCCTCTTGACTCCGTCCTCCACACCATCGCCGCCCGTGTCAATGCCACGCCAGCGCAAGTCATCTTTAAGTGGGCCCTATCAAAGGGCGTAGTTGTCGTCACCACAACATCGCAGGCGGCGCGTCTGGCCGAATACCTCGCGGTTGCCCAGCTAGGTGAGCTTTCTCACCTCTTCCACAGAAGCTTAATTCTGATACGGATTGTGGTAGATGATTTGACGAATGAGGAGATTGCGGCGATCGACGATGCGGGCTTACGGGGTGCATGCGATGAGAACGTCACGGACCCGCGCGGCGTCCCAGTGAAACGTTCGGCAAACTGGCCAACTGGGAGGATTAGTGAGCATTGAATGCAATGGCAGCTTACCGTATCTCTCTACGCATTGACATAGATAGCATATGAGCAGGAGGGATTCCGAGGCAATACATTTCTTGACACTCGAGCACGTGATCGCGTCTTTTTTTTTTTTTTTTTTTTTTT
>MU277326.1:3239-29526 GCA_022160305.1 Artomyces pyxidatus | reverse complement strand
AGCGGGTTCGGTTTCGGTTTGTGCAAATTATGCGCAGAAGAGAGACCGGTCTGGTCTCGGTTTTCTGAAAAATCTCAAAAAAACCGGACCAGACCGGACCTTGAAACACTACTAAGCAGTACGGTGTTCCTCGCTCTACTCTCCGTGACCGTCTCTTCCAGATCCATGGTGCTGCCTCAACTGCTCACGAGGGCCAGCAGCTGCTGAACCGCGACGAGGAACAAGCCCTCGTCGACTGGGCAGAGCACCTCAGTGACCAAGGCCGGCCTCTCAGCAAACGGACCCTCGTCGCAAAGGTCAAGAAACTCTGCGGCATTCGCCCATCCAAGAAATGGTACCACCGGTTTCTTCTTCGCCACCCAGAGTTGTGCCTTGGGAAGCCCTCTGGGATTGACCCGAAACGTGCTCAAGCGTTCAACCGTGCGACGGTCCGGGACTGCTTCAAGCAGCTGCAAGAGTTGTTGGAGAAGTTGGAGATTCCCTGGCGGAATGTGTACAACATGGACGAGAAGGGGGCGCAGAGAGGAGGTGGGCGGAAATTACAGGCTCTCAAATATTTTGTCCGCCGTGGTAGACGGCCGAGGTACAAGCTCCGTAGTGCCAATTTGGAGTTGGTCACGATCATTGAGTGTGTCTGCGCCGATGGGAGCAGTCTTACTCCCGGGTTTGTTTTCTCTGGAAAGGAGTTCTGTCCTGAGTGGTTTCAGGTGCAAAAGGATATCAGGTATGACTTGATTCTCTGTTCTATGGTCTTCATTCGAAGTATACTGACTTCCAAAAGTGTTGCGACTTCTCCCAATGGTTGGACAGATGACTTCCTCTGCACCAAATGGTTTGCAAAATCTTTCATTCCTCAGGCTACAGCAAGAAACGAGTCCAGAAAACCCATTCTTCTCATTCTCGATGGACATGGCTCTCATATCACAGGTGACATGCGAAGATTGGCTGTCGAAAATAATGTACATTTATTCTGCCTCCCCCCGCACACTACATATCGTCTTCAACCTCTCGACGTCGGGGTATTCGGACCTTTCCAGCGACGGTGGCAAGAACACTGCGATGAAGTCCTCGAGGATACCGGAGAAGAGATCCGCCGTGAACACTTCATCAAGCATTACATGAAGGTACGACGGAAAGCATTCAAGAAGAAGACCATTGAATCAGCATGGAAGAAGTGCGGAATCTGTCCGCTAAATCCGGACATCTTCACCGACCTCGATTATGCACCCAGCCTATCCACATCGACATCCGGGCATGTCCCTCCCAGCTACCCCGCTGATCCACCATCAACCGCTGTGCCGTCTCATGAAGATGACCCGGAGAGTAGTGATTCGGGTGACGACAGTACACCCGAAGATGACGATGCTGATGCTTCCGATGTTGAGGAATCCGAGGCAATGGCCGATGTCGAGAGCGCTGCAATGGAAGAAGGATCGAGTATGTGCGACGAATTGCAGACCAGAACCAGCGAAGGCGATTCAGACCAGCTCATTGATGACACACCAATCCTTCTCTCTTTCACTCTATCACTGGATGACCCGGTCGCAACTCCCACCTTCGACGCAGCCGCCGACCTCGCACTCTCGCCTCTGGCTGCACCTGCACCCACAATTGCATCCTCGCTCACTAGTGTTTCAAGGTCTGGTCTGGTCCGGTTTTTTTGAGATTTTTCAGAAAACCGAGACCAGACCGGTCTCTCTTCTGCGCATAATTTGCACAAACCGAAACCGAACCCGCTTGGACCGGTTCTAGTCGGTTCGGTTCAGGTTCATAGACCGGTCGACGTCGGTCTCGGTCTCGACCGGGTTCAGGACAGGTTGCAACCGGTTCCTGCTGTTATCTGCTGGATTACAAGTACTATTGTGTCTACTGGTTACAGCTATGTACAGTAGGCCCAGTATTCTCGTTGTAAAAGGACTCTGTAAGTGCTAGTGGGGACGCGAGCGAGACATCGAAGGACTTCGTGAGTTGAACGGACATCTCACAATGGACTTGGGAATATGTGCGAAGACGGTAGATGCGGATGGTGAGTGGTGCCAGGTTCTCTGCAGTTGATGCTCGAAGATAGCGGAGAGGAGTGGAAAGGGTGAGGGTACGGGGACAACAGACTGCCGGTAGAAAGCAGTAAGTGTGCGGCATGTCATCCACGGACTTGGACGACCACACGGGAAGGAGATGGTGGGCGAGGAGGTGGAACATAGGATGCAGGAGGTCTCATGGGGACGAGCACGCAACGTGCAATGACGATGGAAGGCCGAGGGCTGCATGTGCTGGACTCATATGTACGGAGTCTGAGCATGTCAGTCTAAGCTCTCTCGTTACAACCGAGTCACTCACCAGTTCGCCTCGTACTTGCAGCATGCCAGCAGCAAGTACTGTACCATCCATCGTGTACCCCGCGTCGCCGTTCCCACTCGAGCCCACTCTCCTCCCACACCGACACCACACGCGACCGCCATAGAGACCGTTGCGCAGACACGCGTCGAGCAGCTCCAGGAGCCGTAATCATGTTCGGAAGTCGAGAGGCGAAAGATCTATGTAAAGAGCCCAGAGTCAGATGATGATGGGCAAACTAGAAAGAGGACGACGTACCGTGTACATGTGCAGCTGTGCACATGAGACTCGAAGCCACACAGGCCCCCGAGAGAGTATCGAGCGTGAGTAAGAACTGACTAAAGAGTTGGCTATAAAGAGAGGGAGACGGCGAGAAGTATGCAGCGCAGGAGGAGTGAGAGTGATGTAGGCATCAAAGTTGAAGGGTGTGAGTGAGAGACGCGCGCGCCACGAATGTCGCGCATCGCGAGTCAGACACTGCTCGAATTATGACGATCCTTTACAGCTGTCGTATCCTCTCAAAACTTTTGCAACAGGTGCACAAGGATACGTATTATGTAGACTGATGTAGACTAATGTAATAAAATACGACTATGTCGAGCGGAAACACTTTAGTAGCGTACCTCAGAGGTCCGTCGAGGGCTCCGCGAGTGCTAACTCATCCTCGTCGACCTCCCACTGAGCTTCCTGCTCGTCCATCTTGAAGATCTCTCTATACTCGTCCAATTCGTCCACCTCTTCCGTCAGGATATTGTTTGCTTTTGCCCTGTCCTCTATATCACCTCGCCACGCAAATTTTGTCATCTGCAACTCTTCGAAGCGCTCGGCCCCAAGCTGTGCTCGACGCTTCGTCGCAACCTCCAATCCTGCTGAGAAAAGCCGCTCGCATGGCACAGAAGATGCCTGGATGGGGAGGATGTCTAGGGCAATGCGAGCTAATGTAGGGTATACCCGTGCATGGCTCTGATCCGGCGCAGGTGCTGAGTATAGTTTGTGTACGAAAAGTAAGAACAGACTCACCGACCACCACGATACAACATCGGTGTCCTTCGAGACATCCTGAGGTATGATCTTCAGATACCGGCGGAGCTCCGACATCCAGCCTTCGTCTTCTTCAAGGCTTTGCGCGAGCATTTCGCGCCGGGCAATGTCGTATGCGCTCT
This sequence comes from Artomyces pyxidatus, assembly GCA_022160305.1. NCBI lineage: Eukaryota > Fungi > Basidiomycota > Agaricomycetes > Russulales > Auriscalpiaceae > Artomyces > Artomyces pyxidatus. The sequence continues at coordinate 26,029 of MU277326.1, read as the reverse complement.
CGTGGGCCGCGCTTGCATCATGCATGTCGCTCATCGTAACTGAGCTGGCGCGACTCGACTCCTGCACGGAGATACCGGCTCTCCAATATTTCTCCATCTATAGAATGTCCTGAGTGAATAATCTAACAACATATCGAGCGCGAAACGTACCGTCTGCTCGACAACCTTCCGAGCTTCGTCTTGCCAGTTTTTGGCATCTTGATCTCCATTCGAGAGTGCATCCTGGTACTCCTTCTCGCCGCCCCACGCCGTCTTGAAGTAGGCAAGCTTGAAATAAGGATGTAGGACTGTCGAGGGACACGGTTAGAGAGGAGAAAATAAAAGAAGGAGATAATGACATACCAATCGAGAGGATGTATGCCGGCTTGTCATCGAACTTCGTGTAGTACTTGCGGATCTTGTCTATAGCCATCTCGAGACCGGGGGCATAGAGTGAGTAGACTGGATCTTCGTACTTATCCTCCCAGGCCGTCAACAAGTTCTCGATCGCGGGAAGGGCCCGCCAAAGAGTAGGGACCTTTTCCGCAGAGAACAGCTGCTGGATGCTGTTTGCATCCTAGAAAACAACGGGTGAGTTTGTCTGGCAGGAACTAGATGGCACTACTCACCTTCAGAATCGCGATTATATCGTTGATGCGGCTCCAATCGCTCTCTTTGATCTTGAAGGCACTCCAAGGTATGCGCTTGACCGTCTTGCCGTCCTTCTTGAGGGTCGTGATGGGACCATATAGCTCATCGGCGGACATAACGAAGAGGTTGATCGCCTTCGAAATGGTGAGCATATTATGCTGTAACATTGTCATAGAGAACTCACCTGACGAAGCTTGTAAGCCCGCTCACACATGCCGGACGCCGTTCCCCATCGTGTATTCCCGTGCAGAGGGATCACCAAAGTCTTTTTGAGGCCGGTCTGTACTTGCAGTGTCTTGAAATGTTCAATACGTTGGGCAGATGCTTGGATCTTAAGACAAACATTATCAGCTGTTATGGCGCTCGGGGCAGGGTGTCATCGCGCACCTTCACGGCGAGAGTGCGAATCACCGCAATCACATCCAAATCTCGGCCAAAAATCAGGTTGTCGGACAACGAGGGATCGTAGTCCCAGATTGCTTGCTTGTTTTCAATGACGGCGATCTTGGTGATGTACGCCATGAAGTCGCAGATCCCGAGGTTGATAACATGTGACAAGCAGCTAAGAAAGACCATCAGCATGAATACGGACAGAATATGTGTAAACTCACGGGATTCGTGATTTATCGGCATCCCAGTCTTCAAGCCTACGTCGTAGAAGGATCCTTGCGACCACATCGCAGGTTGTGTCGTTGTTCCCGGTGTTATCGGCCGTGAATCCGAGGAGCTGATTCAGCATCAGCGCTATCCATGAAAGGTGATTCGTTGACACGCACCTTGTGTCCCTCTGCAGTCACGATGCCCACCCTCTCACATAGCCCTACAAAGTATCGTGCAAGATTCTCACCGGTATGGGCTCCTGATATCCCTCTAAATGCCAGAACTTCACTCCGAAGGCGCCACTTCCCGTCAGCCTTTACATCAATCCAGTGCCCTGTCAAGCCGAGGAAGGCCGCGCTTGTCGTATCTTGCGACCAGCCATCTGTGGTTGTGGACACCCGTCCTGGAGCTGCCTGAAGGGGCTGTGAGCAACCACTAGGATATGGGTCAAGGTATGCATTACCTTGATATCACGAGAAAAGCCTTCTAACGTCTTGACGAATTCGTTATGGATGTGCACACAGATATCGTGTGTGGAGGGCAGATCTGCCGTTGTCGACTTGGGGCGCATGTCGACCAGGCAGTTGCGGAAGGCGGGCTTGTTTGCGAGAGCAAGGGGCTGGGCACCAGGTGAGTACCGAGTGTTCTCGCTAAGAAACTAAGAAACTCATACCTGGTCATCGCACGCGATAAGCACCGCGACTGTATGAAGCACAGATTTACGGCTGAACTCGCGCGACCCATTGACCTTCGTGAAGACCTTATCCAACTTCGTCATCTTTCCTTTCCCCGCCTTCTCGGCCTCTTGTTCTTTCCACATCGGGCGCGGCATCGCCCAATGATGCGGAATGAGATCTTGCTCGGCACATGTCTCGACATATAGTGAGTAGTGCTTGCGTATATGCATTCTGCACAATGAATTTCCGCCGACATGAAAGCATTTCCGTTTTCCTAGCTTCTCGTGGTTCTTTCTATGGCAGCAGGTGAGTCTCCATATGGCAACACAAGTCTGAACGCGGCTTACAAGCACTCCCTGCACCAGCGCCCGTACAAAGTCTCTACGGATCCATTTTTCTTCACAAACTTCACGTTCAACTTGTCCGAGAATATGGTAAGCAGGTCACTGCTACTTTCCGACTTCACAGCATGTGTCTTCGGGATCTTGGCTCGGTGTTTCTCCTCGAGCTCCTAGGCCGAAACACGAGAGGTGAGTACTGTTGCAGTGTACCGAGATGTAGTCCTTACATCATGTTGACCCTCTCCCTCCTGGGTCTCGACACTGCTCAGGTTCCCATCAGCTTCTGCATCATCACTCTCAGGCTCGCCATCTTCGACCACCTCGACGGCATCCGAGTCATCCGAGTCAATGACCTCAACCTCAGACCCGACCCTGGATCTCTTTCGACCCTTCTTCCTCGGGGGGCTGTCCTCGTCGTCGGAGTCTCCGTCGGCATCAGAGATTGCCGCCGTCGCAGTACGTTTCTTGTTCGCCTTGGTGCTGACACGTGGGGCAGGCTTTGTGCGTGTGGAAGTCCGCTGAGGCACCACTGCAGCCTTCTTTGTAGAACTTCCAGAAGCTGCCTTGGTGCTCTTCTTGCTGTTCGAAAGCCTAGGCGCCATAGATGTGTGGTTGACAGAATGATCAGATGGTGTGCGGAAGAGTGGTGCGCTGTCGGCTGACAGTCCATATTGTAATACAACATATATTTAATAAATATTGCATTGCCCCGGGTCATGCTAAGAAGACCGATGGGTCTGATGTAAGACCGGTTTACACCGGTTTTTGAATGGTCTCTCGGATGATAGAAATATGAAAAACCGGAACCGAGGTCTGCAGAGATTTCCTCGAACCGAGACCGTGGGTCCGGTCTCTTTTCGGTCTCGGTCCGGTCCGGTCCCGGTTTTTTTCGGTTCGAGGGACTGAACCTTCAAACACTATCGCTCACCCTTGCGTCTCTACCTGCCACGCCGATCCCTGAACCCGAACTTGCACCCTCGCAGTCGCCTACGCCACAGGAAGATGACCTCGCCAAGCTTCCGTCATCGACATCCCGTCTTACGCGCACAGCCTCCCTTTGCTCACGATCATCATCCCGCACTCTGACGCCCGAGCTGAGTGCAGGACACTCGTTTCGACAGGTCCGAGGTGGACGTCATTCCGCGCAGGAGGAGATCCGGCGTCTACGCGAGGAGAACGCCGCCTTGCAAGCCGAGATTCGATCGGCCCGCGCACACTGCACCTTGGCCAGAGGTGAGATCGAGGATCTGCAATGGAAACTCAACGGCAAAGAGAACAGGAAGAAAAAGATGCGCAACTTGGTCACAAATGCGCGACATCAGGGAATTCCACCCCCTGGAAATTTCCGTAAATTAGTCGGAATTATTGATAATTATGTCTTAATTGTCTTAAAGACCCATTAGCTGACCCCCTCCCAATTATTTAGGCCAATTTAGGAAGATTAGAGCTAAGAGCCATTTATACAATGATTTATTGACATTTAATTCAAATTTCACTCAGGACTACTATAGCCACAATTTTGCTCAATTAGGGTCCATGATTTCAGCCAAAGGTAAATTTATTGGCAATAAATAAAACATTAGCAACCTATTATGTTGCTCTAAAAGGCACGAGAGGGGTGAATTGAATTAGGTAATTGGACCAAAAATTCGAAATAATCAGGCAAAACTGTTAATTAATCAAAGCAAAGCAGGCAGCTAATCAGAGCAAAAGTGGGGATAATGGGGGAAATGGCCGAGAAAGCAGGTATTCTAGAACCTGAGGGGTATCTACAAATGATCAGAATGAGCCCACAGTAGCCAGCTACCACATTGGAACTTACCATAGGCAGAACATAAGTCCCGGGAGAGACTTAAGAACAGCGCTGAAGTTTGAGAGATGAGCCAATGTTCTTCATGTCGACCTCGGGATTTGCCTGGGTTGAAGTGGCAGAGTCCATGCTGTCTTCGACAATCAAACCACTGTACCAAAAGTCAGTCAGTGAGAAAGTAGAGAAATCATCGAGACTCAAGACGAACGCGGCCATCATATAGAGATAGTGAGTTATGAGATGATATCCTTTGAGGTTGTTCTCCTTCATATTGCGAAGGGTTACCATATGCTCCTTGTATGCCAAACGAATCGAACCAGGGCCTTCGGCGTCAGTGTCAAATTGAAGGACATTGAGGGTTCCGGCCTGCCAGTCCTTCAACGACGCAAAGGTCTAAGCACGTGTGGATGGCCTATGTCAGACGCGACTCAAAGCGATCCAAAGGAAGCAGCCTTACCGCAACGGCATGGAAAGCTATGAGCGGTGCGGGCAGTTCCAACTCCTCGGCTTCAGGCCCAGTGGTGATCGACGAGGTGAGCTTGCTGACCGGGAGTCGCGCATAAGGCCGCTTGACGAAATGCGTAGCACGGATCGAGGCGATGATGGCGGAGTGACAGAAGGGTAGCGATTTGTCGTAGGATCGTTTCTGTGATCTTCGATCAGGTGTGGACACATGAAAAAGGGAAACAAGACTCACAGTGTGATCCCCCGGGAAGATGTGGGTGTACTTGGGGTGGGAGGTGATTTCGGCGATCCCTACCGCGAGCTTCTCAGGCCCACCAAAGCCCGCGAAGTTGTACTCGGCCGCTATGCTTTGCATGGCCTTCTTCTTGATCTCGCCTCGCATGGTGCTCATGCGCCCGATGGGCTGGTGGAGCATTGTAAGGACTGGGAAATGGATCACGAAAACCACGTACGATGCCGCCCATCTTCGTAGCATATGGCTTCGACTGCCGGAGTCGCGCCGCTATGATTTGTTCTCCAAGGGTGTCGGCCGCATTGATGAGTGCCTCGCGAACGAGCTCGTTGCGGTAGCTCTGGTCCTCGGGGATGAAATCCTTGAATGCCAACACGAGGAATAGCTCCCGTGTGTTGGCCTGGGTGATGACGGGCTGCACCGTGGGCTTCTGATCCCCCAGGTTGCCGATGCCGCCGCCAAAACCGGGTACGAGATCCGTGTCGGTTGGCCAGCTCTCGTGGGTCCCCGAGGTGAACGCACCTATTGCTGGCTTGACATCCTCAGGCTCATCGGCCGCCATCTCCTCACCCGGCTGTTGCATCGCAACTGTCAACGGGGCATCTCACAGGCTGAGCCACTCCATCTACTCACCTGGTCGCCGATGTCCTGCCCTGCGACAGCTATGACGGCCTTCTCTTGAGTCGCGACTGCAGACCGAGTCACCTTGGCGTTGGGCTTCGCATTGGCCGCCTGACTGCGCGCAGCAGAACTTGCTCGAGAGCCCTGTGCAGGGGAAGCGGCGACAGCGGCGGGAGCAGGAGCAGCCTGCGACGCAGGGGCGATAGCGGCGGGCGCGGTGGGAGCGGGAGCGGCCTGCGACGCAGGAACGAGAGCGGCGGGCGCGGTGGGGGCGGGTGCAACTTGCAAAGAAGAGGCGGTGGTCGCCTGAGATGTCTCGGGGGCGGGGTTGGTGGGAGGGAGACCGGAGGCCTTGGCATAGGTCACCATCAGCAGGATATTGCAGGTAACAGGCAGGTTTGCAACGCACCTTTTTTGCCTTCTGCTTGCTCTTCACTTTCCCCGCTCCCGGGCCTTTGATCTGCCAGTGAACTACCTCGATGTCCTTGGGAGCACTCGATGCCGGAGTCGTCACGGTCGAGGCCGAGGCTCCAGCCTCGGCACCCTTGTTGCGCTTGGGAAGGGTGGGTTGCAATGTCTGGCGTGGATTGTCTTCGCCAGACTCGGTGTCGGAGGACACGACTCTCGTGGCGCGCTTGTGGCTGCCAACGGTCGCGCGCGTGACCTGTGGCGCTAATTAACGCGCCCGCGCGCGTCAGATCAGCGCGAGTTGGACTTCATCGCAGACTCACCTTCCTCCGCATCGGCTTCCACAAACGTTGGCACCTGTGGTACATCCGAAATGTGAGTAAGTTTGTTCCTCTAAGTCAGTCACGAATCTCACCGCTAGTGCCAGCTGGTCGCTGGCGTTCTTCTTCTTCCGTGCGCCGGCCACTTTTGCCTTTGTCTTCGTGGGGGCAGCGTCCGTTCCGACCACAGCAGGCCTGCGGCCTTCACCGTCGCCTTCTTCTTCGCTGTCGTCTCCACCGTTAGAAAACTTCTCATCGCCTTCATCGTAATCGGACGCGTCGGACGCGTCTTCAGCTGCTGCATCTGCCTCGTCATCGGTCCCCTCCTCGCTATCCTCATCATCGGCCTTGTCATCCTCCTCTCCCTCTTCGACGTCCATCTGGAGGTCCGCGAAGGTCTCGACGACTTCAATCTGGTCTTCAGAGCCTGCTAAATTTGCGGTGAGTCGTACCCCTTGCCTTCTTGGCAAGTATTGGTTTGCTTACTATCCATGCCGTCGTCTTTAGCAGCTTGCGCGCCCCGCTTCGCCGCTTTTTTCACGCCTGTCACGACCTGATTAAGTTTCTGGTTCATTTTGTAGCGCGGACGTCCACGTACCGGCCTTATCTGCAGGCTTCACCTTCTTCGGCGCTGCCGCAGGGAGGTCGCTTGTATTCGCTCGCTTGCGAGTCGCCGGAGCTGTGGTTCATGACATGACGTGGCAGTCAGCGCGCAGTGATCCGGTGGCAAGGAAGGTACGCACTCTTCTTCCCTGCGCCCGCGGCTTGCTTGCGCTTGGATGGCTGACCTATGTATGGCGTTTCGTGTGAATGTCGCAGCGCAACATCAACAGGGTATGATTGCCGGGGCTCACCTTTCTCGACTGCGCCTACATCTTGGGTGTCAACGTCCATTTCGGTGGTCTCATCCTGTTGTGCAGAGTTCTTCGACCGCTTCGACCTGCGCAGACCCTGCTCGGGTGGGTCGTCGACATTTGGCAAAGGCACCTCCGGCGTGATGGCGGCCTGTTTCTTGCCATTGTGCACAATCCTCGCACGTGGGGCCATGCTGCTTTCTCTCTGCAAAGCCTGAGAGTTCGGGAAGTGACGTAGAAGGTTGACGGGAGGGAAATCGAGGAGGTGGGGGTTTTGGGGGGGAACGAGAGAGAGGGAAGCGAGCCCTCGCGACAGCTGGCAACGGCGAATTTTAGTAAGTTCAAATTCCGCCTCGGAGTAGTCATTCTTACGAACGACGCCCTTGCCCGCGTAGATGCCTGCCGTGCCGCGCTTTGCCGCTCCGTATTTCATCGTTAGATCTGTTATCTTTTCTGTGCAGTTCAAACTCTCACTCTCTTCATCTTTTATGAAAACATGTCTACCAGCTTCTCATGCCGAGGATGCGGAAAGGCGTTCCCGAAGCGAAGCTCTCTCGCTCAGCACATAAGCAAGTCGCAGAAACCAGAATGCGCCGCTGTGCGCAATCAACATGTTGCTTACAGGCAGCGCGACATCGCCGAAGATCACACGCCGCCAGCAGCTGGCCCTTCCGCGAGGACGGAACATCATGCTGTGGATGCTGGTGAAGAGCGTCCAGCAGCGCAGGATCTCCTATCCCCCCCTCGATCGCCGCCTGCGATGGACGTTGATGAGGAAGGTGCCGATCACGTCCCTCAGGCTTTCGGAGGCGATTATTTTGGCCAACAGTACGGACCACAAGATTTCGGATGGGATGAGGCTGACGACCTGGCTGCACGACAAGCTGAACCTGCAGAAGGCCCTCCCGACGACGACGACGACGACGAAGCCCGGGGCGAGGGACAAGGCCTGGGAGGCACACATCAGGATCTGGCGCACCCGGGCCCGGCAGCGGGGCAGGCGGCACATCCCCATGACGCGCGCAATCCGGCCGACGATGCTGAACCCGATCTGCATGACGAGCACGATCCCGATCCGCATCCAGATCCCGAGCCGCACGCGGGCGGTGGTGCCAATGGCGAGGCTGGCGCAGGCGGCGTGAACGCAAGAGCAGCCGAAGATGGCCTTTGGAACGATCCTGTAATCGTTCCTTTCACTCTAGGCAACGCAGGAGCACCCATCGGGCAAGCGGCGCGGGCCACATATGACATGTACCGTGATTGCCTCCACGGTGCGGCGGCCAACAACGTGTACCACCCTTTCTCCACCGAGCTCGCATGGGATTTCGCACAGTGGGCCAAAGATCGCGGGCCAGGGGACACATCTGTCTCCGATCTTCTCGGTATCAAAACTGTGCGTATCTCTCGGCCCCGCTATGCATGCCTGTCTCTCATCCGTCCAATAGCTTGTTGATAAGCTTCAATTGCCCTACAAGTCGTCGAAAGAACTGAACGAAATCATTGACAAGCAGCTTCCAAGCCGGCCGGCGTTTCGTCGACAGCTTATCGCGGTTCATGGCGAGGCGTTCGAGTTCTATTACCGGGACCCTCTTGAATGTATTCAGGCGCTGTTCGGGGACCCGGCCTTCGCACCACATCTCGTCTTCGTCCCGCAACGCCACTACGAGGACGAAGATCAGACGATCCGCGTATACAACGATATGTGGACCGGGAAATGGTGGTGGCGAACTCAGGTAGGCTCCCCTTCAAGTGACGCCTAAGATTTGGCTGATTGGACGTCCAGAAAGCTGTTGAAGAAAGAGAGGCCGGAGGGACTATTATCCCGGTGATTATTTCGTCGGATAAAACCCAGTTGACCCTCTTCCGCAATAAATCAGCGTACCCGGTATACCTGACCATCGGGAATATTCCGAAGGACATTCGGCGCAAGCCATCGCGAAGCGCGCAGATCCTCATCGGCTATCTACCAACCTCTCGCCTGACCCACATCAAAAATGCGGATACCCGCAGGAGGGCCCTTGCGAATCTCTTCCATGCGTGCGTTCGCAAGATTCTCGCGCCCCTCGAACAGGCCGGTCTCCACGGCATCCCGATGGCGAGCGGTGACGGGGTCATCCGAAGATGCCATCCCATCTTTGCCGCCTTTGTAGGCGACTATCCAGAGCAATGCTTGGTTGTGGGCTGCAAGAACATGGAGTGCCCGCAGTCGTGCAAACTCAAGAAAGAGGAGCTCGGCGACAATCGCGAGTTTGAGCGGCGCGACTTTGACGACGTGTTAGAGGCGTTGGAATCCGTCGACGAAGGGCCTGCCGAGTACATCGCTGCCTGTGCTGAGGTGGGGATAAAGCCTATCCACCACCCTTTCTGGGAGAAGCTCCCGTACTGCGACATCTACCAATCGGTGACCCCAGATGTCCTCCACCAGCTGTATCAAGGCATGATCAAGCATCTTATTGCCTGGATCAAGAAGGCTTACGGCCAGGAAGAAATCGACGCGCGTTTCGCGCGTATGCCGCCCAACCATAACCTTCGACTCTTTTCGAGCGGCATCTCACATCTGTCTCGTGTCTCCGGCCAGGAGCATAAAGACATTTGTCGAGTTCTACTCGGGGTTATAATAGACCTCCCCTTGCCGGTCCCGGGTATGAGCGCAGCGCGACTCGTCCTTGCTACTCGCGGGCTGCTCGACTATCTGTACATGGCCCAGTACCCCTCGCACTCCTCCACAACACTCGAGTACCTTGACGACGCCCTCAAGCAATTCCATGAGAATAAAGAAATTTTTGTCGAGGCTGGAATCCGCATGAACTTCAACTTACCCAAACTCCATTCACTGCTCCATTTTTCGGAAAAAATCAAACTATTTGGGACTACCGACAACTACAACACGGAATACTCAGAACGGCTGCACATCGACTTCGCAAAAGATGCCTACCGCGCAACAAATCACAAGGATGAATATCCGCAAATGACGCTCTGGCTCCTTCGCCGCGAGAAAATCCATCAGCATCGACTCTTCGTGCAGTGGCGCCTGGCTGGACAACCCGTGATCAACGCCGTGGATCGTCCGATGGTCCCTCGTCGCCTCCGCTTGAAGATCGCCCGCTTTCCTAACGAAAAATCGGTCAGCTTCGAGGACGCCTCCTTACTATATGGCGCTAAGCATCTGAAGGTGCTGATGGCCGAGTTCATCATCCGTCGAAATTCCCCCAGGTTGACTGCGCCGCAAGTCAAGGAGATAGCAGCTCAGTACCAGCTCCCATTTCGGACCGTCGCTGCATTCCACCGGGTGAAGTTCTGGCACCCTGATGCTCAGGGTCGAGACGACGTCCCGGAGGTGCTGGATGTCGTCCACGCGAGGCCAGCATACATTGACTCACAAAAGCGGTTGGTACCAGGCCGTTTTGATACCGCTCTACTCAAGGAGCAGGGAGAGGCCGAGGAGGACGACGAAGAACGCCGAGGTGTGATAGGTGCGCTGCATTTCTGATCTCATTGGCGCGATGCATAATTAATTCTTTCTTGGTCAGGCTATCGAGTCGGACAGATCCGCTTGGTGTTCGGCCTATCCATCAGAGCGAATAACGCCGCTTTTTCGAAACCCCAGGACGCGCCGACTCATTTCGCATACATTGAGTGGTTTTCGCGCTTTGCGGGAGCGGCTGAACCCCACCACAACATGTACAAGGTGTTGCGCTCGATGAACCGGCAACGAACCGAGCGCGTTGCGAGCATTGTGCCCGTGACGCAGCTACATCGAAGCGTGCATTTAGTACCGAAGTTTGGTCCCGAGGCGCCGCGCGAGTGGAGTAGTTCAAATGTTCTCGAATTGTGCCAGCATTTCTTTGTCAACTCATTTACAGATAGGCACACATATATCACAGTCTATTAGAGCATCAATATTCATTAAAAAGCGCACGAGTTTATGAAAGTGTATGATACTGAGTGAAATAATGAAGAATAACAACAGTCCCTTCCTCGCCGTAGCCGTTGCGCTGTCAAGCGGACGCAGCTGCGGCTGCTGCGTGGTCAGCGGGAAGCTCATCAAGTTTAGAAAAATACCCGAGACATTGCGCCCAACGCTCCGGGGCATTCGACTCGATTTTCTCCTTCAGCTTGGGATCTTGGCGTGCGAGCGTGGCAGCCGACCTGAGGCCGAACAGATGCCAACGCATCAGGGAGCCGGCGCAGTACTGGGTGAACGACTGTCGCGTCTCCCCCTCCTGTATAGGCGTGTTCCCGTGGGTGATAACTGCAGAGGGGATGAGGATCGTGGATCCCGGGGGGAATTCGACGACCATTTTGAGCTCCCAGAGGTAGATATGGCCCCCGAGCTTGGGGTTGTAATCCCCCAGGGCCGTGACCGCGCACCAGCCGTACGGTACGTTCGCGGCGTCGCGGTGGGGGAGGGTGACGGCGCGTGGGCCTAAGTTGAACGTGGCTGTTGGAAAAACACTGTTTGCGAATGGCCGCTTCAAGTACGGCCGGTCCTCGCGGATATCCTTCAAGACTTGAACATAGTGTGCGAAAAGGCGGGGAGCGGCCATCCGGAACGCGCCTGCAAGTGCTGTTTTTCAGGGGGAGAAAGTGATGAAGAAAAGGAGCTGCTTACTGCTGGCGAAGCCTGCAATTCGCTTGAATGCTCGGCAGGTCGTTAAGCAGCGAAGGGCGTCCGCCTGCAAGTCGGTCTTCTTGGAAACATTGTAGGGAGTCTGCGAGAGGTCAGCAACGCGGAGATCAGCAACGGTGCCCCACGTTTGAGAATTGGATGCACTCGCCTTTGGGCCGCCTCCATGCGAATAGCCTGCGTGCATGATCGGATAGCACCCCCGCGGATGCTTGACTTGATCCTCGCGGTAGTCTTTTTCGCAAACTTCTCTGGCCGTTTTGAGCGCCTGGCTCGCCTCAGCTGAGTTCGCGTCCCAAGTCTTGTCGTCCTTAGGCCGCCCAGCCAAGTATACGACAATGCGGCCCTCGCGATCCACGATGGCTTTTGCCTCTCTGTTTAAAAAGCGTAAGCGGGTTCTTTGCAAGAGGGAATTGAAGGGCGCACCTGCCATCCCATGGCACAAGCTGAAATCCGAGCTCCTGCAGCAGGGTGAATAGAGCTACCATTCTTCCCGCAAAGCTCTGCGCCGTCGGTGGGAGTGCTCCTTTCCCAACGAACGCGCCATTCGCGACGGACAGGTCCTCGCTGATTAGCCCGGTAGCCACCTCCTTGGGCTCCGCATGCTTCTTAATAGCGGCCGGCCTCGGTGCAGGAAGGGCGGGATCCGCGTCGCTTTCGCCCTGCTCGCGCCTCTTCAAGATCTCGCGACGCTCGCGTCTCCTCGATGTCGCGTGTTTGCCCTTCTCCGGCTCCCCAGAGGTTCTGATGTCTCCGGGCACGGCCGTCGATTCGGCGCCCTCCAACTCTTCGCTCACAGAGGCACGGGGGCGCGGGACCTGCTTGCTTGGCAAACTGAGCGCACTCGCCTCCTGTCGGCCATTAGAATCTTCCAGCCCCTCCGCCGCCAAAGTGCGTGCTCTCTTTGCAGGTGGCGCCTCTCCCCGCCGAGGCCAGCGCGCGTCTGGCGTTCGCGCCTTCGATGACGCCTTCTTCACGGCTCCCCTGCGAAGGCCTTGCGCATCCTCGGGCGGCACGATGGACCCGCTTCTTTTGCGTTTGCCTTTGCTCGCGGGCTCTTCATTGCTCCTCTCTGTGCTGGCAGCTTCGGAGGCTTGAAGGGGCTCCGAGCCCGGCGCAGAGTCTTCCGCATCTCGGGCTTCTTCTTCCTCCGCGCGGGCATCAGCCAATTGCATGGAGGCCGAGATTGCTGCGAGCAGGTCGTACTCGTCCCCGATGGGAATGCAGGAGTACGGGGAGAACTCCTTTGCAGAGCGCGTCTTCAATGGGTTGGCCCGTCGTCAGCCAGGAAGATAAGAAGGGAGTGGGAGAAGGCAGACCCACCTTGCGCCGAAACGAATCCATCCGCGACACTGCCGATGATGAGTCCTGCTGAAGCCCAGCTGAGAGCTAGGCCCGGGAGGCAAGGTCGGAGGAAGGCCTGCTCGCCTGAGATGCGGAGACAGGCTGAAAGGCCGGCGAGAGTTTCTGCGGAAGAGAGAATTAGCGAACTCAACTAGTGGCGGGCATGGGGGCGGCGATGAGGTGCCGGGTTCGACGCGCTGCAAAGCTGGCCCCGCACAAGAAAGCGTGCTCACCTGGGAGGCGGGCGGAAGGGAGAGGTGAGGGGCGCGGGAGATGCTTGGGGATAAAAGCGCGTCAGCTAATATTTTTGCGGGGCGGCGGGGCCAGCGATGGGGTGCCGGGTTCGACGCGCTGCAAAGCTGGCCCCACACAAAAAAGAGAGCTCACCTGGGAGGCGGGCGGAAGGGAGAGGTGAGGGGCGCGGAAGATGCTTGGGGATAAAAGCGCGTCAGCTAATATTTTTGCGGGGCGGCGGGGCCAGCGATGGGGTGCCGGGTTCGACGCGCTGCAAAGCTGGCCCCGCACAAGAAAGCGAGCTCACCTGGGAGGCGGGCGGAAGGGAGAGGTGAGGGGCGCGGAAGATGCTTGGGGATAAAAGCGCGTCAGCTAATATTTTTGCGGGGCGGCGGGGCCAGCGATGGGGTGCCGGGTTCGACGCGCTGCAAACCTGGCCCTGCGCAAAAAAGGGAACTTACCTGAGTGTGGAGACGCGCCAAAATGCCAGGAGCGCGATGGTTTGGAGGAGAGAGAGAGAGGGAAGAGAGGTGAAAGGGGGGGATTATTTTTGGCGGACGTGGTCGCGACGTCTCCGTTTATAAAGGGCGCGACAGTTTGACGCGACTCGCCTTGTGGACGTGTGTGGACGAGTTTGATGCCATTGTTACTTTGTGGACGCGTGTGGACGCGTCGACGCGTCGACTCCGCCGGATATTTCCGGTGGACTTGTCGCCGTTTCAAAGTGCAGTTGTGCCTCCGCCTCGTGTTGCTCGCCTGCTACTCGCTCTCTCGCCTCCTTCCTCCTCTTGCCAGGAGAGCATCGACCCCTGTTGATCTCACTCCCTCAACAGTCATGAGCGCCGCAGCGGCATCGAATGTAAGTGTCCAGACTGCTTACTGCATGACTGGGAGACTTACTTTGCGTGCAGAACGCTTCTACAGCGCTGCCCACCGCAGGCGGCACTGATGGCGCGATCGCCGCGGCTACGCCTGCCCCTCCCCATGGATATTACCCCGCAATGATCGCGCCTGTTGCGCCTCTCTTTCCAGCTGCGAACAACGCCGGAGGCGCCCCCAACCCACCCGCCCCAGCGTACGTCGCCCCTCCCGGCATGCCGCAGCCTCTGCATGGCTACTACCCAGCCACGATCCCGCCTGTGGCCCCCCTTCCTCCAGCGACCCCCGCGCCAGTCGCTACGCCCTATCCCGAGCCGTTGCTGTGGATGGCCAATCTCGTCGCCGCCGATTCCTCCAGCGACAACGATGCAAGCTCGAGTGCCGGGGACACGCCTGACGCGTCTGATGGAGAAGATGGGGATGGGGACGAGCAGCTGCAGGAGGTTGGAGTCGGGGCGAAGGCGGAGGCTGCGAAGGTGGAGCAGGTGGGATCCGGCAGCCGTGATGGAGAGGGGGTGTGAGTCGCGGCACCAAGGTAAGCCCGGTAGTTCGTATTGAAGTGGCCCTCATTGACAATATATACAGGCGTTATCGTGTCGGCCCCGGAGTGCCGCGAGGTGCGCGCGGGACGAGGGAGGCAGCCAGCGATCGGGGCCGTTGCCCTCCCCGCCCTTTACCTTTCCCAGCTCTTGCGGCGCTCTGCGGTTCGACGCGTCGTTATGGAGAGGTTCAATCTATGCTATTTGTTTTGTTTCTGTCGTGCTATCATGTTCTTGTCCTGCTTTCATGTATATGTTTTCAAAGAATCAGCTGAGTGAGGCCCAATATTAGACAATGTAGCGCTTTCACGCTACGTTCTTCTTCTCCCCGAAGTGAAAACAGAAGAATCTGGTAGGTATCGTAGCCTTTTGCCACAAGCCAAAGCGAGTTTTGGTTCCGCTCCCGCACCCCGCACGATCGGGGGCCACCTGACAGCCTGAGTGACACTTCGCCGCGCCGCGTTCTCAGTCGCACACTACCACCAACTCGCCGCACTCTGCTATGGTTCGGTCTCACAAGGTCGTCGTTCATCTCACAGTGGCTGCCAGTGCAGCTGATGTGGTAAGTCGCGTTATATTTTCATCGCCGTTGCTCTCGTTCTAACCGCATGACTGATCAATTGTTGTGGCAGAGAGTCGAACACAACACGCCGCCATCGCCCCCTCCTGCAGCGATTCCCTACACAATCACAACCACGTCTACGTCAGAAACCGTGGTCTCCCCTACTACCACTCTCCTGTCAACTGCGTCCCATTCGCGAGCCCGCGTACATTTCCTCGCGCACGAACACCGCCATAGGCAAGGGCCGTTTCAAATCGTTTCGCGCAACCCGCAGGTCTCCGTGCACGTCGACGGCTCAGAACAAACGCCAGCGCGAGACTGGTGGGATCTGAAGGGTGTTTGGAAGCGGTGGGTGCTGCAAGGTCGCCGTTGCATCGCGGCAGTCATCGCGCCCTCGGGAGCACCCTCGGTGCATGGGTAGTGGGCCCAGTCAGTGAGCATATGGCGTGGTGCGTGTATTGGTGGCGGTCTCGTTACTGCTTGCCTTGCTGAATTTGCATGGTCAACAGGCTTTCGTACGGCGGATGTGCTTCCCGTCGACGATGCTCGTCGTGTTGCAGTAGGGTTTGCGGTACGGTCACGGCGTTTCTAGTTCCGAGTGTTTGCTATGTATATGCTTTGCTTTATTAATGCTATGCTGTGATGCTGTCTTCTGAGCGAGTGCTGTGATGCCCTTGCCTTGCAGCTCCGATTCCAAAGGAGTGTGCTCTGACTTGTCCTGGCTCGTACTTATAATGAATGAACTAACTGCTATTCAAGTACCTATATAACTTGAAAGTACTGCCTATTACTCAGTAATATATGGGGAGTATTGACAGCTGGTAATGCTGCAGGACATGTTGAGGCTGCAGCCGGGGCTATGGTCAAAGGATGACCAGCACAGCCACAAGCCCGGTTAGGCAACAATTAGCTCAAATTCCCGGAGGTGGAGTTTCCTGATGGACTCCTCACGTCGGACGAGGCCATGGCCCAGTGGAATGCTGAAGAGGCGACCAGATTGGCCGAGGAGGTGCGCAGGGAAGAATTGAAGAGGAAGAAGGCTGAAGAGGAGGCCGCACGGCAAGCACTACGACGAGAGACCGCAGAAACTCGAGTCTTCGCAGGTGCACTTTCATCAAAGAACAAAGCTGATCTGCTTGATATCACGCATGCTTTGAAGCTGCCGATGGATGGCACGAAGGCGGACCTGTCGAAGGCGATCTCGGACCATCTACACACACATCCCGCACTCGAGGCGGATCCCCGATTTGCGCAGCTTTTCTCGCGCCGTACACGAGGATCAAAGTGCACGCTTCCGCCGGATATCAGCAACGAGAACGCGTCTCCGTCGCCTACTCGCCGACGTCTCGATGAGCCCCCCCTCGCTGACAAACCCACCCTTCCGTCTACTCCACGCCGTCATCGTCAAAATGTTGCACCATTGACTCCGAGCCGTTCTCGCGTGAATTCGACATCTCCGCTGCCACTGCATGCGACTCGGAGTCCGCGTCCGGAAACGGTGTTCATGCCTACTCAGGTGATGATCGATCCCGAGTTGCTTCGGCCTCGGACTCCAACCAACTCGTCACACCCGACTTTATCTCCATCTAGGCTGCATCCGTCTTTTCATTTCAATTTGCCCGGCCCTCCTTCTTCTTCGAATTGGGCTCAGTATCTTACAAATTCCTTGACAAATGGTACTTTCCGGTACACTACTTCTGGGTCATCTAATCTGCTTCCTGATGATAATTGACAAGCACATCTGATACCTTAGCAATTCCTTTGTATACATTGTGATTTGTTTATAGTCGTTTAGCTTCCTGTATAATGGTAGATGTTTTTGACGGTCACAATTATCCACGTCCGCGCCCGCGTCGCAAGCTCGAGTCCAACCAAGGGGTAGGCACCGGCAAGTTCCGAGATAGGGTCCTGGGGGGGGAGGGGGGGTCCCGGGGTCCTTAAACGCGAACTTGAACCTCACTTCGCGAGGCATCGCGGCGTTGTCTTTCCATGTTCCCCGCTGCTCACGCTGCACACCATTGGTCCCCAGACTACTCCTAAAATGTATTCCAATGCAATGTATATCAATGCAACGTATTCCAATGCAATGTATTCCATTCTCTTGCAATGTTGGTCTTCAGTAAACTCGTTCTCCTCCTCTCCACGACGACAATGGCCAAAGGGAAGAAGAAGGTGCGTCTCCTCCGACTCTGCTCATATTGTGGACTGAACATTATCTTGCTGTCAACAGGCTGCATCCTCGTTTAAAGTAGACAGCACTCGCTTTTGCGAGAGCTGTGATAAGTCGGTCAACATCGGTTTTGGTGGGGAGGCCAACTGGCAAGCGCACCTCAAGAGCGAGAGACACGTCGCTTTGGCAAAGCAGAAACCCGCCCAGCGCAATGCAAGTCTCACTCAATTCTTTTCAAGGGCCTCTAGTTCTCTCCCACGCACGGCTTCGTCGACATCCGTATCTCGCCTTTCTGATGCACCGTCTCGACTTCTCATTCCCACCGCAGCTTCTACTACACCTTCTCTGTCTATCGACACACCTACTCCTTCGCCCGTCATCCCTTCTCTCCCTCAATTGTCACTTGGTCTCATCCCCCGTCTTCGTGTTGCCGCTACACGCTTACCCGTCGATGTCCCGCTTGCTACTTCCCAGGATGTCCTTGCTCGCTTCTCGGGGCTCCCGCATCTCGAGGTCGAGGATGACCAGGATCCGTGGGAGTACGCTGATCGTGCCCTCAACGCAGTGATTGGTTATGGGGCAACAGTGTCGGAGATCGCAGATCTCATGAGGCGAGGGCCTTTTGGGATTGACGGATTGTGTGCGTGGTTAGAGGGGTGTGTTCGGGACATGGGTATCAATCCTGTACTTTTGGAGGGGAAAATTACGCGTCTTTTGGATGCGATAGATCGTCTGTGAGTATTTCACTCGTTTAGCGGTGGTAGGCACTAATTCATGCTGTTGATTAGAGTTGCCGTACCCCCTCCCGAGATGAACGACCTCTGCGATGAGCACATCTGCACCAACTCCAGCCTCCATCCATCTCCTCCCGCCACAGTCATTGAGGTCATCGACCTGACAACATCTTCTGCGTTAACGACCTCTATGTCAATGCCTTGTCCGGGATATTGGCTTCAGTTACCCCCTGGCCAATCGGCCATCCTTGCATACCCTTTTGCCATACACCACGACCGTGTTCTACCATGGTCAGTCTACCTGTCGGACGACTCTATTCTCCTCCGCTCGACAACCTGTTTCCAAACCAGCCGTACTGCCCCCGTCGATGATGCAGCACCCCTTCCCTGTACGAACTGCGCTAGCCTCCATAATCATTCTCTCATCATGGGTATCCGGCATCGAGCACTCGATGGTGCTCACGAGAAGACACCATGGCAGTACTTATCCATCGCACACACTCGCCAGCTTCTCGAACGCAAGAATCAACAGATTGACGGCCTCCGGTTACGTGGACTCAATGCCGGCCGCCAGCTTGCATCGCGCGCTCACCACCTCGATGGTTGGAAGCGTCTCGTCATGGCAATCTCGGAGAATCAGATCCCCCGAATCCACAGTGCACTCACCGTCGCTCGGAAGCAGGGTATCGGGGTTTTCGGAATGATCAACATGGTTGAACGCGCCGCTCGCCATGCATACAGCCCAAAGAGTTTCCAAGAGATCGACTACAAGCTGACCTTCCTCTTCTGGAAGCTTGGTGGTCGCTCTGCAGCTGCGATAGCAAACCATACACTCGGGACACCCTCAATAGACGCTGCCCGTCGTCATGTTGCTACAACTCCACTGCGGTCTTGTCCTAGTCAGCCAATGCTAGATGATGCTCTCGCCAATCTCAAGATCACGTTCGCTGGTGCTGCGTCTCATCGGACGCATTCTGTAGTTGGCATGACCATGCCAATTGACGAACTCAAGGTCCAGGAGCGCCTCCGCTGGGAATACCATTCCGACATGATCCTCGGGGTCTGTCGTGAACATAGCTCCGATATTGCTCTCGAATTCCGGAGCATCCGCGAGGCTGACAATTTATTGGCTGCACTACAGTCTGGACGGACCCAC
Source organism: Artomyces pyxidatus (assembly GCA_022160305.1). Classification (NCBI taxonomy): domain Eukaryota; kingdom Fungi; phylum Basidiomycota; class Agaricomycetes; order Russulales; family Auriscalpiaceae; genus Artomyces; species Artomyces pyxidatus. The sequence goes on along the minus strand of MU277326.1, from coordinate 6,826 downwards.
ATGGCTTCTGAGGTGCATCATTTCACAATGTATACACGTCTTGAGGCTTACAAGTTGATCTAGGCAACCGTCATCGCATCTTGCTTATTGACGAACAACCCAGGCGAATACGGTGCCCGCCCATTCATCATATCGGGGACCTGTAAACGTGAAGAGTTTACCGCGCATGCAAGACTTCTCGAGATGGCCGTTCACGCATTGCGAACATCAGCCGATATTCCCAAGCATGTCCGTCTGTACTGCGTTGCCTCAGATGGCGAGTCTCGCCGTCGTCGCACCTTCATTCGCATGGCAATGCAGGCTTCTCTTCCGCCTTCCTCTCCCATCTACGGCACCCTCGCGCCTCTTCGCCTGTTCAACCTACTCTGTGGGGAGGACGAACTTACTGCAGATTTTGATTGGAAGCATGTTCAGAAGCGGTTTCGCAATACCTTACTCCGGGAGAAGGGAACCTCGATCAGGGGGGTTGCACTCACAATGTCAGTCATTAAGTCCCATTTGATGAGCAATGGGATGTCTCGCGATGAAGCCGATGCACTGCTCAGGCCGAACGATAAGCAAGACGTGATGCTGATGGTCCGTTTACTCAACGCCATTGCATCTCTACCCGCCGCACCTCCTGGCACCTCGCCTACATTCCGGTCTTCCCGTCGCATGCTGCGCTTACTGGGAACACTCTATCGACACCTCCTCAGTGCCTATCTCGATGTCAGCATATCGCTTCATGAGCAACTGCGCCACCTCAGTGCGGTCGCTCATATAGTCCTCGCACTCTACCATCACGAGAAGGGAAACTTCATCCCGGTCCAGCTCTACTTTGATGTCATCTCTATGGTCAAGAACGTGTACTTCTGTGTTGCGAAGACACAAGTCGACAACCCTGGAGGCGAGTTCTGGACAATCTTACTGGGAACGGATGGCCTCGAGAAGATCTTCGGCAAAGTTCGCACGATGGTTGGCAACGACACAAATGCCGATGTTCTCCAACTCGGGAATCGTATCAGCGGTGCTGTGCAATGCGTGAAGATACTCGAGGAGCATCCTGAGTGGGGTGGCGACTCTCGGCGCCTGCATCTGAAGAGCCTTGCGGAACAGGGCAGCAAGGTGTCGTCGAAGGCAGATCATCTGAATCCAAAGTCATTCACTGGTGACTTGCACGTTGACTCCGTTCTGCTCCTGACTTCTTGGCAAGAGGGACGGCGGTGTGCAGAGGCAGCACTGGATAAGGCAGATGTACGCTCACCTCTGGACTACATGGACACCAAGGGAGGATTTGACATCTTGTGTCCGTTCGGCGACTCCCGGATCATTCTTGCAGACGGTATTCTCGATAGTGACGAGCGCGAAGAGGAGCCGGATGAACAGGATGGCTCACCGCTAGCCGACTCGGAGTTGGATGACGCGGGTGGTCCAGCTTCTGACACCGATGATCTCGAACCTGACCTCGACGATTTGGCCGCCGCCGAAGAACCTCCTCCTTCTCATAGCACATCCGAGCCGTCATCAAAAAAGCGATCTGCCTTCGTTCTACTCTCCCCCAATGATACCTCGCCTCAGCACAAGGCTCTCGTTTGCAAAGAATACTCTCGCCTATTCTGTGTTGACGTCTCGAAGGATCGGCTGCGACGTGTTCGAGGTTACTCGCAGTACATTCAATCGGCCGATTCAGAGATGCCATTTAGCCTTGCCGACGCAGATGAAGCCGGTGCGCTGCTCACTGTCGAGGACCCAGCCCTCACTCTTGTTCGGTGCAACAACCTCGTATTCCTCGCCGTTGTTCAAATCAGTGCCATCCAACTCGATTCACAGCATTTACAGAGCATACCTGCCAGTCATCTACATGAGCCAAACGTCCGGATGCGTGGACATATCATGACGCTCGTCGAGATCAACGCAACGCATCAGCCTGCCAATCCCGACTGGGAGTGGAACACGCGCTTTGAGCCTGGCCAGGACCTTGTGGACCTCGATGGAACCCTCGTTGAACTGATCAACCCATCCGTCGAAGCAGGCACGTCTGCAGATGCAAAGGACACAATGATGTTTGCGTTTCATACTGCAGACTTGCGGGCTCTAAGCGCCATTCTTTTTGAGAGAGCGCACGCCGCTATGCACCGGCTGCAGACCGTTCCTATCAGCAAGACTTTCCCATATCGATCAATTGAAGGTACGCCTATCTGTCTGGCGATGTCCGAATTGCTTATTGTCCTCCAGATCAAGCTTGCTTCATGTGTGAAGATGACCAGACTGCCCGTGGACTTCAGACTTCTAGGAATACTTGCTTGGGATGCCCTACCGTCGTCATTGCACGGCTTCGCATGCCTGAGCTGCTCAAGCATATCGGCGCACATATCCTTCACGACTCTCGCTTCAAGGGCGCAACAAATGCATGTGGGCTCTGCTTGCGTACGGGATCATCTTGTGTCGTCTATCTGAAGCGCAAAGGCAAGTCGGGTGATCAGATTGACTATTCATTATCCCGCTGCCCCAATCTTCAGAATTTCTCGCTGAAGAATGCAGCCAAGTTCACGAAGCGTTCTCCATGCACCAATGTTCCCATGCGCTGCCCGCTCTGCCCAAAAGGTAGTCCTGCTATATGGAAGTACAACATGGACAGTCACATCACGACAATCCATCCGACCGCAAACCCTCGTCTATACCAACATCTCTCTCAGATCACCGAGGATGAACGTGTTCTGATGCTCGGCGTCTTCCGCACAAAGCCGAGGATGGCGAAGAAGAAGTTGCAAAATGCAGACCAGTCGCTCGTCATTTCGGAAGGCCATAGCAGCCGGATCGCATTGAGGTTTGTTCTCTACGCTAGGTTGCATATCCACACACTGACTACATGTCTTTGAAGCAGCACGACCACCCACCCATCAACGCTGCGTGCAGAAGTGCCACACCGTGCCAATGCAGATGGTAACAACGATGAAGACGATGGAGATGACCAGGATGATGAAGACGGGGATGAAGAGGACGAAGACGAGGATGAGGACGAGGATGGAGATGGCAACGATGATGAGGTTGGTAATGTCGAGGACGACGAGGGTGGCAACGCGGAGGACGACGAGGGCGGTGATGCGGAGGACGACGAGGGTGGCAACGCGGAGGACGACGAGGGTGGCAACGCGGAGGACGATGAGGGCGGTGATGCGGAGGACGACGAGGGTGGCGGCGCGGAGGATGATGAGGGTGGCGGCGCAGAGGACGATGAGGGTGGTGGCGCAGAGGTTAGCAGTGACAAGGGCGGTGGTGAGTGGGTGGGTGACGAGGGTGCTGGTGATGGCGAGACAGCCCAGGCGTCCATGTACAAGGTTTAAAAACTGTCCCGGTCGTGGCCAGTGAACAGTTTACAAATGGCTCCGGTTAAAATAGGGTTTTTTAATGGTTCTCTGCAGCCTACGCAGCTGGCCTGAGGTCATGTGACCCTTGGCCTAGGTGGACCGTGGAAAATCGGGGAAAATCAGAAAAAATCGCAGAAAAATATAGCGTGGGAACAGGTTGGGAAAACTCCGGAGATTTGTGGGAAAAAGTGCTATAGGGGTTCTAAAAATGGCTAAAAATAGCCAAAAATGGAAGAAAAA
>MU277324.1:0-29944 GCA_022160305.1 Artomyces pyxidatus | reverse complement strand
CGGTGTGTAGCCCTCTTCTTCCTCCTTATACGAACGCTCGAATTTCCAAGAAGCTCCGTTGCTAACTCATCAGCCGTATTCTCAACTCGACTCCCGGTGATGAACCAGCAATTCAATTCACGACGCGATCCTTGCGAGACTCTGTCGTCGTCACAAGGTTATCGTAGAATTTCATGTGCACGCGGAGTTGTGGTATGCGTTCATCTTCCGACTTCCTGCGCGGCGTACTAATCCCTGACCGCTGCTCGATACCCCTGACAGAGCGCAATCTGACCATACTGACAGAGATTTTTGACATTCGTTGTATTAGCGCTCAGGTAGGTACGTGCCCCCCCAACCGACGGCATCATTGACTCTAGGGAAGACAACTCCAGAATCCGATGCACATCCCTTGATCTCGCTGTTCTATGAGAACAGCATAAGTAAGTATCGAACGGATCCCACGGCAGGGGGAAGCGACTCCTGCCATGCTGAAATGCCTCATCACTAATTTAGAGACAGGCGCACGCATGTTTGGAAGACCGACGGTGAGCATTACTCTGACGCGGTGAACCTACCTGCCCAAGCAACCTTGGCACGGCCAACAAAATGCAAACTGACATCCCTCTTCTTTCCTTCCTGTGACCCTGGCCACACAGATGGGGACATTAGCACTCGGATCTCTAGCTTCAGTTTCCGAGGAAACCCGGATGACAATGACGCGATCTTTCTTTACCAAGGGCTTATATTCGTCTATAAAACCCCGGCACTGGTTGGCAGGTATGAACATAACAGCCGCATTCAGCAACATCATACTATGTCCAACGTCGAGCAGTTCCTAGAGGCCAATGGGTCTTACGTTGCCGCCTTTGGAGACAAAAGTTCCATCCCTTTACCGCCGGGAAAGAAGCTGGCCGTTGGTAAGCTACCCTGATACGAATTCGCAGTTGCAGCTGACTTACTAGTCTGACTTCGCCTCTTCAGTAACGTGCCAGGACGCTCGCCTGAAGTGAGTTCATGGTGTCTTCTCTCAGCTGCGGCTGACGCTTTCACCAGCCCCGCTGCACACCTTGGCCTCAAAGAAGGCGACGCACATGTAATTCGCAACGCCGGGGGCATTGCGTAAGCCCGTTGTGCAGAATTTATTCGTGCAGGAGGATACTGAATACCTCCACAGGGCGCCGCAGCCTCGTCATCTCTCAGCGCATGCTCGGCACGCGGGAAATCGCTATATTCCACCACACGGATTGCGGGATGTTGCACTTCCACGCGCAGCAGCTGCGCGACATCGTGACTTCCGCTGCTCCGGGCGAAGCGTCGGTCGCCACGCTCATCAACGACATGGAATTTTACGAGTTCTCCGATCCCGCGGCGTCCGTCAAGAATGATGTGGAATATCTGAAGGCTCATCCTTTAGTGCTGAAGGAGACCAAGATCACCGGCTGGGTCTACGAGGTGGAGACTGGCAAGGTAGGAGTGTTCTGCAGTGACCATAAGGTTGGCGGGCTGATCTGTCCCTTGTCTAGGTCGTACAGATCGTTTGATAGATGAATTTGAGGTGAACATTTTCTTTCTGAACTTGTAGAGAATACCGAGAAAGCTATAACTACCTGCTGAGAACCTTGACAAGTCCTTCACCTCCGTTGAGACGGCGATCAGGAAGCGCATATACAGGGAAGTTCAATTCATGACATATCAACCCGACTTGACCTCCACCGCATCATCGGATTCGGTTGTTACTGCAACAGTCAACTCGACGACCCTACTGATGTGCCGCTCATTTGGGATCGTTGCTTCAGCTTCAGACTGTACAACAGAAATCTGCCGTTGGTAGACAGGGAGGTGACATTCGAACTGAGACGTACCGCTAGAGTCCATGTCGTCGCATGGGACGAAGAAGTCACTGTGGGAATAGGATCGCTCCTGGCAAAAACGATGGCGCCGCCCTGTGTCGACGCCCTGGCCGACGACCCGAAAGTTTCCGGCTGCCCCGCTTCTGATCGAACCTCAAGATTACGAGCATTGAGCGTCACCATGAGACTGTTCGAGTACCTGATGAATGTTCAGTGACATCCGAGAGACAATCACAAGGATGCCGCGCACAATTTCCCTAAGATGAAAGCCCTGCATTGCAGTGGAGTTAGGAAGTGAGCAAGAATCAGTATCAATCAGCTCGGGACTCGACGTACGGTGTAAGACAATATGTTCCATTGACAAGCGCGATAAACAAAGCGAGATCGATGGCCGCACACACGACAGTCACGGTGCCAGTTCGGATTGAGTTCACGATGAGTCTGTTGAGTAGCGTTTCTGACCTCGTCCACACGGCTTCCTTCTTCGCACGATATAGCTGCAGCGGTGTTAAGATAGATACAAACAGTGATTCAATGGGACTCACAATCCAGATCATGGAACATGATATGAATATGTCGGCGACAAAGCTCCCAGCCAACCATGCCTGTAAACAGCAGAAAATCAGAAGTGAGATGGAGAAGATGGACGACGGCGCACTTCGAACCCAGGATACAGATACAAATGCAAGTCATCATCCGGAGTTGGCGAAGCTTGTAACTGTCGGGGACGTGATATTCAGATTAAGATAGACCGAGTTTTGTACTTACTAGGAGGCAGGAGACGACGACGGCTAAGCTTTGGCCTACGGCAATCTACTCAATGCAGATTAAGGTGAATTTATCAGGTGAAGTGGATCCTAACCCACCACGACAATCAAGGCGGCGACACAACACATGAACATAGTTTTTGCCATAGTGTAAATCTGCCTGGTGTGAGAAATGATGGTCAACGACGAAAAGAAAACTGTGGTACACAGCTTGGCGTACCAGGCGTAGAAAATCTGCACGATCCCCCCAACTGATAGTGCGATTAGCAATCAATACGTGAGTCCATGTCGCAGCCAGCTCACTGAAACCGCCCATGATGGGTATTGTGATATCCGTCCAGTTCATCGACTCAAGCACAGCGGGGTTGTCCCAATTAGAAATCATCCACCACCAGGCCAGGCGTGTGCCCAATACGGTCTGCACTATGTCGAGACAGAAAACACCATACACTGTGGACACAACGTCAAAATCAAGGCGTTTGGGAGAGCAGATAGAGACCTTCCTAGCAATCGCACTTTCAGTCGTTCTTTAGGGAAATTGACGTAGAAGATGTCTTCATGGTAGAAGATTAGCTCGCGCGATCGAATTACAAGACGCAAGACACGCACAAACTTGAACGACCAGGGTGCCCATGAGCAACCAGTTGACCGTATTGCCGACAAACTGTCGATGGGGAAGGCACGGGTGTCAACGAGCAACATCCTGTCGTTTGAAAGATAATCCGCACCACTGGCCCAATTCTGCGGGAAGATGTTAAGAACCGCCGGCTGTGAACGTTCAAAAGAGACTGCACTCACACAGTAGTAGCCTTAGGATCATAAAATAAAGTCGGAGCATTAGGGCTACAAGGATCGGTTGAACACATAAGTGCTGGTCGAGTGGGAGCAGGCGAAGACTACCCGTAGCAAACTGGCTGAACAAATACTTTATGCAGAGGCCAAGCGCCATTGGGCCATGCGGCCCTGAGCCTCCTAATTGTATTGATCTACGATATCGTCATTCTGTAAAGTGATACACTGAATGAGATGAAATTTGTCAGAGAAGAGGAAAGTCCTTTACGTTCATACGCTTGAACAGCACAAGAGCTATGTACGGGCATCGGTCAGTTTGATGAGTCCACGTGGTCCATGTGCCGTTGACAGTGGCGAGAGCGTCCCTTCTTACATAGACCTTAGCAGGAGTTGGCAGGGAGGCAGTTTCCAACACACCGTAAAGCGTCTATTCACAGTGCAACCGTGCAGGGTGGGTTCCTAAACGATCTGCACCGAGACATTGTGGCAGTCGCTAATGAAGCAGTGCCAGGTTATCACGCACCTAGTCTCTTCCCTTGATATCATATATTGCCAGACATATTGAATGTTTAAAAGCGCCAGCGGTCTTCCAAGCTGATACGAAAGAGCTGAGAGGAATTGAAGAGTTGGCGATAGCTGGAGGGTGTCACGTTTGGTAGACGTTGTTTCAATGTCCTCGCGGGGCCAACGTTCCAGCGTATTAATGCATGGGCGTTGCCAGTGGGCGATGGAAGTCGACCAGAGCAGTGAGCACCCCGCCGCAATGCCCGCCGCGCGCCTACGAATCAGTTGAACTTTCCGAGTCGTTCGCGTTAGAGTTGTACACGACCCTAGTCGATCACACTGCCTGCCCACACGAAGCACTGATCGTCGTCGACGCCATGCATCGCACCGAGCGAAAACGTCGGACGCACCGCCTCGGGACCCACTCGCAGCTTGTTGTGGTTGAGTCACCTGGGCGTCACGGATATATATGAGCGCTGGTGCAGCCGCAGTCACTGCGTTTTACAAGCTTCTGGTCGAGGTCTGACCAACAGGGACCAGCCGTGTAGTCCCCGACCCGGGTCGGTCGAGCTACTCCATATAGCAGTAGCCCGGACTACGTGGCTATGTCATCCTGGGACGGACCGAGTGGTCCCAGGCGAGGAGTAGCTAGCTGTTCGTACATACTCATTGTCATCGTAGTCAGAGTGGTTCTCTCCTAGAAGTAGCAGTCAAGTCCGTGTCGGACTAGGTTGGCCTAGGTCTGGAGACGACGGTGGGACAAATTTTGCTAAGTCGATGACGAGGCGCGAGGACTGCAAGTTGGCTGCAGTTACGTAATGCGTGTACATGTGTACACGCGTCGACGCGTCTCTTACTTGCGTCGCGTCTCTCCCTCTACCACCACCTGTCAGCCAGTCTTCGCGCGTCCTCCACGTTCTCTATGCACAGCACTCGAAACAAGAAGATACTTTGCACATGCACACGCTGTAAAAACGAAGATCCTCAAGGACAAGGCTGCCTTCTCACCTCCTGGGAGTTCAACCAACATCAACAGCGCGACTCGCTCTTCCAACACGCACACGTACCAAGCGTCAGAGGGAGAAAGGCACTCCCCAGCCATTATGTTGCTGTTGGGACCCGAGACCTTCTGCGGGGGAAGCGACCAGCGGAGCCAGAGGGTAGCAGATCGCGAGACAAGCGCATACGGGTTGACGGGCATGCCTCGAAGGGAACCACAGATGTACAGGTGCGTAGTTTGCCATGATATATGTGTTGTATTCTGATAATCTGAGTAGGGCTTTGCTAGTACATCGTCTGCTGTCGAGGCACTGGAGAACGAGATGCACGGATCTGATGAGGATGAGCAGGCTTACTTCCCACTGCATCCCAGCCACAACCCTCCACCCTCCGGCTTCGATGATGAGGCTCCCGGTAGCCCATATCTTGCACCGGAAGCAGAGCCTTCTCTCGGGTTATACGAGGACCCCAACGACTCCGGCGAGGACGTGCAAGAAGCTGCAGCAGCAGACGTGACAGATGAGGAATCACCGTTGGTGGAGACTGACAAAACTGGGGATATAGGCCAGGATGAGCGACATTCGGCCGCCTCAGATGCCTCCAACACACCTCCCCCCTCTACACGACCTGCTCTCCCCAATCACTACTCGAAGCCGTCATTCACTCTACCCGTTGGACCGCCACCCTGACCTGCAATACAGACATACCAGGAGTCGCACAAGCAATGGTTTGTGCGGATCGTACTCGTCGTTACAACCTTCCTCCACACTCAATTCCATCTACCCTTTCGTGGGTGCGCCGTCTTGCTATTCGCCCTACGAGCAATCTTTATAGCTTTTAAGGCAATTCCTCACGATGATCCTATGCCGACAACGCTTGGTACCGTACTCAACACACTCGAACTTCAGGATTGCTTCCATATCCTCGTCGCTTGCGATCAGTGTCACCAGCTCTTCCCCCCCACCGTCTCGACAAGTGCCCGCTGCATTCCCTGCAATAACCGACTGTTCAAGAAGCCTACCACTAGTTGGTTCCTACGTGCGACAAAGAAAACCCCTCGGAAACCTGCACCAAAGCTCGCTGTTCCTTATCGGTCGCTCAGCTCTCTTCTCGTCGAGATGCTCTCTCGACCTGGGATGGAGGATGAGGTCGAGGCATGGAAGGACAAAGACCGGAAGGATGGTGTCTATAAGGAGATCATGGATGGCGCGGTATGGAAGGGCATGAAGGATGCGAATGGTGAGCCTTTCTTTGATGCGGCAAAAGACGATGAGCTCCGCATTGGTGTGACTTTGTCACTCGACTGGTGGGTGAAGCATACTGCGCTGATGTATTTCGCATTACTGACTAGTCAATAGGTTTAATCCAACACGAAGTCCGTTTGCGCCATCTCATTCCAGCGGTGTATTCGCCTTTTGTGTGTCAAACCTCGCTCCGAGTCTTCGGTACGTGGATCCGGAATAGTCTCCCACATAATAGCAACTTCATAGATTGTTTGTCCTGTAGATATCGGCCGAAGAACCTGCTGGTCCCTATGATGACACCTGGACCGCACGAAGCTACTGGCGAGCAGCTGCAGAATTACAACGGCGTCATCGTCGACGATCTGCTCAACCTGTACGAAAACGGGATCGTTGTTCCAACACCTAAACGCCCTAAAGGTGCGTGCTCATTACCAAAATGTTGTAGAAGCCAAAATCAGACCTATACTGCAGGCATCCGTGTGCGCGTTGCGCTTCTGGCCATCATCTGCGATCATCCGGCGATGTGCAAGATGTGTGGTTTTGCAGACAACCGTCATAACGAAGATCCATGCCCAAAATGTGGTGCCAAACGCGCTACCTTATACGAGGACGGCTCTCTTTCCGGTGGTTTGTGTATGCTCCTGGATCTTGAAGTCGATATTAATATATCACATAGAATTCGAGCCCAGGGATGGTCAGCAGCATAAAGAACGTGCTGTTAAATGGCTATCACTGGAGACCGATGAAGAGCGTGCTGACTACTTCAAGAAGTACGGCGTACGGTGGACAGAATTTGCTCGTCTGCCGTACTTCGACCCGGTACGTATGACAGTGATTGATCCTATGCATAACCTGCTCTTGGGTAAGATTACATCTCTTGTTTCCGCTTCACTTCATTGACAAGCTGTAGGTCTCGTGAAGAATCAGTGGTATAACTGCTGGATTCAGAACAACTCGCTTCGAACCACGACAGAGGCGGGAAATAAACGGGAGCTGGATATGGTTCATAAGTGCTTGAAATCAGTACGTTTCATACACTCGTCGCTGAGCTCCACCTTAATCATCATTCTAGCTTGAAGTTCCTGCATGGGTAGGCCGTCTGCCATCCCGCGTCGGAGAGCCTGCTGGCGGTTCATTGGGCGCCGACGAGTACAAGATGCTGATTACAACTGTTGGTGCTATGATCGTAAGTCGTTCGTCCCTCGAGTTGCAATTTGCTGATGTCGATATGGATTACTATCTAGCTCCCTCTCGTCTGGGATGAATTTGAACCGGAAGCGTCAGACGAGTACAAGAAAGCACGGCTGAAGTGGAAACGTGAGTACAAAAAATGGGAAGAGGCTAACAAGGCTTCCGGTGACGAAGAACCCCCTGCCGCGGGAACAAGCAAGGGGCGGAAGGGCAAGAAACCGCAAGGACCACCTCCGGAGCCTAAGCCTCGAATACATCCGGAAGAGACGAGGCTCAACCTCCTTCTCTCGACAGCCATCAAGATGATCCTTGCATACTCTACTGACGAGGAGTCGCTTGCCCGTGCAGAATCTCTACTTTTTGACTACCTTCTTCTTTACAAAAAGGTACATTTTGTTAACGTCGCGTGTCCTAGACTAACTTATTCCCTTTTGAACTCATAGATACATGGGGTCGATGCAATGAAGCCGAATCATCATTTCTGCCGCCACATCATCGATCAGATCCGCGACTATGGCCCTGTTCCAGTCTTCTGGGCGTTCCTCGGGGAGCGACTGAACAAAGTCCTGAAGGGTTTTAAGCTCAACAATTGGGGTGGAGGCCAACTGGAGACAACAATGATGCGTGCACTTGAGCGTGACGTTCACCTACATGGAATAGTAAGTCACTCAAAATTCCTCGACAGCTATCTACCAACCTCTATTTCAGATCAGCGAAGTTGCATCGGGGTCCAGCAAGAAGGCAACCACGCTGATAGCTCAACATCTCCTCGAGGACCCTGTCGAAGCACGTGGGACCGTTGAAGTCCTTGCTCAAGATCCTGGCGTCACTGATGAGGTTCTCGATGACGGTGAACATATCATTGTTTCTTATTTGTACGCCGTCTTAATTTCTCATCATGTCTAGCACTTTCTGCTCTTCACATTCAGCTGGGACCTCCAGCACGAGCGCCCGAGAAGCTTTCTGATTCTTCAAGGGCTGCTCTATATCAACGTTACAATTCGGAAAAGCAACGAGTATACTACAACACGGACACCCGCCGACCGGCGACGGGAGTATTCCTTAACAACCGTGCACAGTTCTACAGCTACGTTCTTGTTGACGGTAGGCGAATCACGCCGGTTCACGAGGCAAAGGCTCAGCGCCCATCCGCCGCGATCGTCAAGGTAATGATTAATGGTAATATGTATGGTGGTGTGGTTATGCGGGTATTCCAACACGAACAGAAGGGGCTTCGGGCGGGAGAAGAGTCAACAATCTATGCGGAAATGAAGTGGATGAAGCGCCAGATGCTGTCACCTGTTGTTGATGATCCATGGAAAGATTTGTGAGTCACTACTCTCTTCACATCGCGTGTCTAATCAACTGTGGAAGCCCCAAGCTAGAGGTTGAATTCTGGTCGCTCGACACGTACCTTGATGACCAGTCACCAGATTCTCCTCCCGCAGTAATCCCAATATCTGCAATCCGTTGTCAGTTAGCTCGCTGTGTTTGTCGAACAGTGAGGCCACCACTCTGGATTACAACATCTCTTGAACGGGTAAGTCTATTACTGTTTATAAGACTACAGGGCCATTATCTATTGATGCATCAAGCATGCAATGTCCATGGGTATCGACGACAACGAATCGGAAGAATCGGAAGAATCGGAAGAATCGTAAGAGTACATCTACAAGTCCAAAAGTTGTGTGAGTTATTTATGTTGTATCTGTTCAAACAGGCATTGGCTGAAATAGTCGACAACACTGAACACGCATTTACAGTCTATCTCCGAGTCCGTTGAGCAAGAAAAGCCGGCCCCTTGATCACGTTAGCTATCCTATTCAGACTCTTCCTGACCTTCTTCGTTCTCTCTATCACGCGCCTGCCGCTGCCCCTGCCCGACTTGGCCATGATCAGACGACTCCCAACCAACCGGATTCCCATACGTGTACCAGTCTCCGAGGTGATGATGCAGATCTTCCTTGTTGAACTCATACCAATCGCGGTTGATTCCTGCATCATAAGGGGCGACAAGGGGTGGTATGTCAGAAGAACGATCGGTCAAGCGGACACGGTAGGCATATTCCTTCTTCTCCTTTGACGAAAGTGAAGCCCAGTGGATTTTACGCAGCCTGGTGAATATGACCGACATCTGCAATTTACTTTTCTGGTGAGTCTCCATCATTTCTATGAGCGGCTTATCAACTGACCTCGGCTGAGCGCCACTTGGGCTCGATGCGCTCGAAGATTTTGAGTCTCTCAAGCACCTCCCGAGATGGAGCAAGGATCCCCAGCTCTTGCGCCATTGCCGCTTTCCATACCAGTGTCTCTTCAAGATCTTCCGGGACGTACCCTTCGGCACATGACGCTTCATCCGACATCATCTCAGGAGTGACGAAGTGGATGGGGTTTGGTTCATCATATTTCTTGAGATACTGATCGATGGCGCTCAGAAGAGCCTTCGCTTTCTGCAGATATCTAGCTGAATGAACCCATTTCAATATCAAAGAGCCTCGGACTTACCGCCTGTCTACGCAAACTACGACGAGAAGCCTGGCTTTGGAACAGTGCCTTACGTGTGAGTTCTTCAGTTTTCCCACTGTTGAACTGCTTTCTGAAGCCTTGAAAGGAGACCTGAGCGAGCATGAGGATTGTCTGCCTGTCGACCTTGAACGTCGGATCTTTAGCCCATGTGTAGGTGCCATCCTCGTCCAACTGCGTGGGCAGCCGATGATCAATCTCTGTTAGGTGTCATTGATGTCCGACTCACCTTCATATCATCCCATACAACGTCAGCAACTCTCTTCAACAACTCCCGATTCACAGCGTCGTCAACCCGTGCATCAAAGTTTGGTGTATAGTATGGCTGGTTTGTTGTCGGGTTGAGCCGCTGGGGCATCCCAGCAACCCACACTGGCCATTTGTCCTTCCGTGAGATGTCGGTGAGTTGTCGGATGGCTGCGGCAGTGAGGTTCTGACATAGAAACAAGGAGTCAGTGCACAGCTGCCACAAAGAAGACGGGAACATACCAAGATGTCCCTGCGAGCACGCCTCTGGTTTGCGGTAAGCATTTTTGAGTCGCTTTTCGCAATGTTGACCAAGGCTGGTCCTCCAGCAGCAGCAAGCCGCTCGCTTGAGGTCTTTGCATCCCCGCTGCCATGCCGGATCATCTTCCTCTTCTCTTTCGCTGCCATGCCGGATCATCTTCCTCTTCTCTTTCGCTGCCATGTGCCTTCCCGAGCCCCAACGGCGTATCCCTCTGTTCTCTACACCTCGCTCTCTTCTGAGATCCCGCTCCTCCTCGTCCTCCTCATTGTCTCCGTCGTCTCCATCGTGCTGAGTGCGGCCAGAGGTAGCAGCCATCCGATCTTGTCCTCCTCGATAATTATTGATGTTCTGTTGAAGAAGCGTAGGGTCGATTGCGCTGGGGTTGAGGCCCCGGCGATTGTGCGAGCGATGATCAGGACTGCCAGCTGGAGTACGCACATATGGAGACGTATCATGCCGTCGTTGCCTTCGCTGCTGGTTGCCACTAGCGCCGTGAAGGCGCCTGCGGCGCTGCTCTTCACCCTCATGAATCTCTCCACCCCTTCTATCACCGCCCCGATTGTCCCTGGCCAGATGTCTGGGCTCCTCCCTGCCTCCATCCGGCAAATTCCCGCCCTCATCCATCTGTCCGAAGGGCTCCCCCATTGGCGCGCCTGGTCCGTACCTGCTTGTATGCAGTTTCCTGAGGTAGATCGCTCGCATATTGTCGTCCATTTCTGACCAAATTTGTGCCACCCCAGGTTCCACACCCTGGGGTGGTTGATCATCGTGCTCGAAGTGTGGTCTTGGCGGCATGGTAGCGGTGACAGGAGGATGGGAGGGAGAGAGGGAGGTGGGTCGGGTCGCTGTATGCGCTGCTAGCTTTGGAGGGAAAGGACAATTGTATTTTTGCACACATTTACACCAATATAGGCAAGGGGATGAGCGAGAACCAGCCCGGAAGCATCCCAAGCTGTCAGAATGGCGGCACCTGGTCCCGGCAACCCCGAGCTAGTCCTGACCTGGTCCCAGCTGATCATAGTAAGAGTAGCTAGCTACTCCGAGCTACTTCTCCGCATCTTACATCGACTTTCCAGACGTGTATCACCCTCAGTACTCGCTCGTGCTTTTATGAACTGACTCGAGGAGTAGCTGGACCAGTCCCACGCTGACTATGCCCTTACTCCGAGCCGGTCCGAGCTGATACCTGCTATATTAGGAGGCTGTAAAACGCGGTGAGTGGGCGCCCGGCGCCACCCACGGTGACTCAAGCGCGCCAGACCCACTGAGGCCATCCAACAACACCGAACTTCTGCATCTTCTATCCAATGCCTCTGACTCCGACCTCACATGACGTTGAAGATAAAACACCCATTCACGAGCCCACAGATCGGAGGCCCGGTCTATGTCATGCATGACACGAGGATGCGTTGAAACAGCTCTGACACCGCGCGCCCCGAAATGCCTCAAGAGATAGAGTCGTCCCTGGACGGCAGATACCAGTCCCGCACACGTCGCCACGGCTCGTTGTACAGGTCGACGAAATTTCCGGGAGTAAAAGCAGAACAGCGTCGGTGAGGAGCGAATTTGCTATCTGTGAGAGCTGACGATTGTCTAATTCGTGGACAACATGAAGTCACAGACAATAAAGCATAGCACGGTCGAGACGGCTGACTACCGCCGAGGTGGTCATGCAGTCATGAGCAACCAATGCCAACCATGTGGAAACTGGATTATGGAATACTCGAGCTCAGCTTTGTCAAGGCTGCCGGTTGCAGTGATCCTCTTCCGACAGTCGCACCCGCTCGAAGACGGACGCCTCCCGTGAATGCACATGCGCCCAGCGTGGACACTGATTGTGGAACACCGGCATCTCTGCCGAGGCCAACATGGCATCTGCCGAAGAGCGCGACGCGCGACGCGCTAGTCACGTGTGCGCGTTGGCGATCCATCAGTGGTCCTGGGCCTGCTTGCAGTGTCTTGCAGTCGCAGCGATCACACAGACACAGTTCACGGCGATTGGATGCACGTTGTGGCCCAGTCGTGGCACCAGCATTCGGCCAGGTTCAGCCAGGTTCAGGCCTGCTTTCGAGCACGTCCGCCGGTTGCCATGTGTTTGATAGAGTTTCACTCCCTGATCATCATCGTATCTGCATCATTCCTCAACTCATCACTTGATGGAAGCCCATCAATCCCACACATCCGCCATCCTCATATGTATATAATGTCCTATGTCCAACTGCCGCACCCTAGCGACTACCTGCACCCCCCATAACATCACAATGCGCGCATACTACTTTGATAACCTCCCCGGCGACGTGCGCCTCCCGCACGACTCGAAGCGCAGCGTCCCCATCGAGACGCTCACCAAGATCAACGTGCTCTTCTGGAACGTCCCCGTCGACATTGAGGGTGGCTGGCGCAAGCGCATCGACGAGCTCTCTGCCGAGAACGACTTCAAGTGCAACGACACCATCGATGTCACCAAGGAGGGGCTCGGCGACCAGTACGAGACCATGCTCGAAGAGTTCTTCCATGAGTGAGTTGCGCACATACTCATCTGCTCGACACGTCGCTCACGGCTGCACGCTGGTAGGCATCTGCACGAGGACGACGAGATCCGCTATGTTGTCGAGGGCGCAGGCTACTACGACGTGCGAGGTGCGTATTTCCCGCAAGTACGCTCTGGGAAGGGCGCTGACAGCGACCTTGACACGCTCAGAGCATCCCACCGACGAGTGGATTCGCATCCATCTCGGCCCCGGCGACCTTATCGCCATTCCGAAGGGCATCTATCACCGCTTCATGCTTGACGAGCAGGACCGGATCTATGGTCTCCGTTTGTGGAGGGTGCGTCGCCTCTGCTTCTCACGTCTGCGCTAGCATCTCACATCTGTCCTCCAGGACATCCCCAACTGGACACCTGTTCTGCGGACCAAGGAATCTGATTCGAATCAGTATCGCGTCAAATACTTGGAGTCATTGAAGGGGACTGCCGCTTCGGCTAGCTCTCAAGGATGGGCTGAATGGTTCAGCAGCCTCGTAACCTTCCGCCATTGAAACTTTCCACTTTATTCGTTCTTCCATCAATTATTTTACTTCCACATGGGTCTCACACCAGGCTTCTTATGATTTCCTGTAACTATGTACTAGCACCGATTATGCCTCGAGGATTATGTTTACATGAACTACACTATTGGAGCCAGACAGTTCTTGGTGACATTCGTCCGTCGACCCGTAAGGGGTCTCCACACGCTGTTCAGCTTCATGATTTGGGATGGATTTTCTTTCTCACGTCACTCCGAGATGCGACCACCCTTCAAAACGGGCGGTGAGTTCTTTGATTGAATGCTTCACGACCAGAAAAGCTCACCCTTCGCCACCCCACAGAGTCAGCAGACCAACTGAGATTGCGGACACTGTGCGTCTGTCCCAATGAGGCCTGTCCCAGTTGCTGTATGCGAAGTATCCGACGGTGCTCAAGATGCCGACGTTCACTGGAAATATGCGTGAGCAATCGGCCAGGCAACCATGCACCATAACGTACCGAGACCAAGCAAACCACCAAGAACACCCGGTCGCAAGACGTGTTCCCGTGCGTACCGATAAACGGCAGAGCCCTCCTCTCTAACTTTGCGTTCGTGAGTTCTCCCTTCGGGTGTGCGGCGGTAGGTGTCCGCAGCATAGCCCTCAGCTCCCAGGATAGCAAAGGCAGATATCACAGTGGACGCGATCGCGCGTGCGTCGCGACGAAGGCGGGGCTCCGTATAATAGGCGTAAGAAGCACCGGCAAGAAGGCCGACGTTGACTAGAAAGGCAACGGCGCGTCAATGCCGACGGCACTTTCACTGAACTTCCTCACTCACCGACTCCAAAGAGGCCGCCAGCAACAGCGGGTCTGAGAACCGTTTCCTTGACCGTTTCCCAGAGCTCGTATCCTTCAGCCTCTGCTTCTTCGACGCGTTTGTGGGCCTTGGATCCCTTGCCAGACGGTTTGGCACCGCCGAAGTGGACGGGAGGGGTGAACTCTGAGGTCTCAGTGGCAAGGTGGTCCTTGAAATCGGAGGGCACGACGTTGACTTTGGAGGTGTCGTCGGCGACAGGATTTGCCTGCTGGGACGACGGGGTGGTGAGGAGAGCGGGGTCCGCGTGCGGCTGGGGGACAGTGAGACGCGAATGGGCGAGACAACAACGAAAGAAGCTACCTGGTCCTGGGGCGAGGGCGCGTTGTGGGCAGCGACGGAGGCGTAAGACATGTTGGCGACTGCTGTTGGCGGGTGGATGGAGGACGAGCAGCACGTTGAGGGCGGCTTAAGTAGTGAAGACGCGTGACGTCATTCGGCGACGTCACTCGTGTGACCTGAAATATGGCTCCAATAGCTTGCCAATAGCAATGCATGACCGTGTCAAATGGTATCAAAATACATCCATCGAATGCGGGCAGTCTGCAGCAACGTGTCCCTGCCCCTCGCACTCCTCGCAATACAGCCCAGACGAACTCGACTCGCTTACCGCAACAGCAGGCGAGCCCCCCTTCAGCAGGTCGCACGTAAAGATGTCGTGCCCAGGCTGTTCGCAGATCTCGCACACGTCCCCCTGCCCGTTCGCCTGCCCATCGTCAGACATGCTCCGCAGAGAGTCCGCAGACCCGCTCGCAGCAACAACCTCAGGGACACTCTTCGATGACTTCTTTTGGCTCCGCGACAGCTTCTCCTTCAGTCGCTCCACCTCTTGTTCCAGCTCGTCCTGTAGCGCTCGTCAGTCGCTGCTACGCAGAGCACGCATGCCAACTTACTTCGCGGTAGATCTTCGACTCGATGAGACTTTCAAGTTCGCTGACCTCTTTGTTGAGCTGTAGGATTGTCAACTACCAAGTACAAGTACGACAAGACCGAAATGCGTACATCATGAATCGTGCGCGCAGTCTTGATCTCGGCCTCACTCTGTCGCTTCCGCAACTGCTCCAGTTCCATCTATATGTATATATCCGTGATCAGCTTCGCTTGAGCATATTCAAATGCACGACAGCACTCTACCTCATGCTTCAGCCTCATTTCCTTCATGGCTCTTTGCAGAGTTGTGCTGTCGCCGTTGGGGCCTGCAGCCGCCTCATTCAGACTTTGTTCCTCGCGCATGATACTGTTCTCCACGCTGTCCTCGAGCAGCTTCATGTCCTGAACTGCACGTCAATGCTGGACCGTGGTAAGTAAAGGTAGCCACCGTACCTCGCGCAGTTGCTCCGTCTCCGAAAGTAGTAGCTTGTTCTCCGATTCAAGAAGCTTGTACTGCTGTGCTGCGGCATTGTTTTCTTTCTGAAGCTCCTGGATGATATGCCTGAGAGCCTCCATGTGAGTTTGAGTGCACTCTGCGACAGTCCGGCAACTTACTTGAGTCCTGCAATCTCCTCACGGACCGCACTTGACTCGTGCCGCGAAGAGGAAGATGGAGTCCGCTTGATCTCTGGTTTGTCGGCGACCACGGCCTCGCGGTTAACCTTCCTGCGAGTGCTCTCAAGCTCGGCGTAGGACTTTTCCAGCCGCTCGCGCAATTCGGCCACCGAGCTCTCCTCGTCCGCAAGCCGCAGTTGAAGATCCTTGTGTACACGTCGGAGCTGAGCACGAGGGGTGAGTTGTCATAGCAAGCCAACAGCGAGAAGCGAACCTCGGTGTTGTCGGCGGTAAGCTCGTCGACGACGTCTTGGAGATTGCCATCAGACCTGTTTCCTCCGTTCTGCGGCGCGTCATGTTGTGCCCGCCGTAAGTCTTCAACGAGGGTCTTGAGTTGTGCAATCTCCTCAACAGCCTTTGTGCGATCGCTGGCTGCTCTCTGGGCGATCTCCGCTAGCCGCTCTGAAGAGCCAGTTGTCGAGGAGTTGATGCTCTCAAGATCCTTTAAACCGTGCCTTAGTTTGGAATGGAATTCATGATAAACGATGCATACCGCAATCTCAGCCCGGAGCGTCTCGATCTCAGCCTGCGAACTCTCAAGAGCGACGGTACTTTCCCGGAACGCCTCCTCCACCTCCTCAAGCCGTCCGCGTGCGCTGGCTTCGGACTTGAGAACGCGTTCGACCTCTTTCTCCGCTTCGGAGACCTGCTTCTTGAGATTATCTTCCTTGTCCTTGTACCGTCTGATCTTCTCCCGGATAAGAAGCTCTTCCCGATCCGCAACCGCCCGTGAGTCCTCCAGCGTATCTTCCATGGTGGCGAGTTTCTTCTGCAGATGGAGGACCTGCTCGCGTAGTGTTTCGTTCTCGATCTGCGCTGCAGACGAAGCGTAACGTGCTGCGGATGTGGGACTTGACGGCCGTTCGGCTTGAGAACGAAGTTGTTCCTGTAGTGACGCGATCAGGTCTTCCATGTCATACCTTTGGCTCTCTGCAGCGCTCAGTCGTTCCTCGTACAGAGCAATCGTTTCCTGTACAATCGATGAGTATGATTGTAATGGTTACATGCCTCTGGCTTACCTGTCCAGCCTGTCGCAGGGCGTCGACTTGACCGCCAAGCTCCCTGCGCTCGTCCTCGAGCTCAGCATAAGCCTTCTTGACCCGCGCTTCGAGAAGTCCGATCTCCGCGTCCTTGGCGTTCAGAACACTCGTGTTCTCGTTGACCACGCCCTCTTTCTGTGCGATGACCTCCTTCAAATTCTTCAGCAAAGCCTCGGTGTCGTCCAATCTTGACTGCATATCCCGGACACGGGCCTCACCCTCGCTGCGGACCTTTTCCACATCCGCGGCGGAGTTGGCGACTGCCCGTTCCATTGCCTCTATCTTCAATTCGCGTTCGTGAAGCGAACGCTCCGCTGTCTTGACGGAGCTCTCCAGATCGGCCACGCGCGCAAGCGCACGATCCCGGTCTTCTCGGAGGCTGTCGCTTCGCCGCCCAGCTTCCAACTCTTCGCCCTTGAGGCCACTCACCAGCACTTTCAGTTCTTCATTCTCAGCCTCGAGCGCATCTGCTCGCGCCTTGAGCTCGCTGAAGGCAGTGTTGTTTACGCTCAAAGCATCGAGTGTTGGTGATGTGACCGATGATGGTATAGGGGGGCCGCCGGAGGGAGACTTCCCGGACAGCAGGTGAGCGATCCTGCCTTGTATCGCCCGTGCGTTAGACTCTAGATCGGATGAATGTAGGGCATCAGAGTCCGGGTTCTCTGTGTCAGATGCGTAATCATTGAGGGACACGGTACGCTTCAGTCCTGGGGTCGCTGGAGATGCTGGTGGTGGCATTGCGACTGAACTGGGTATCCGCCCACGGGGCGTCAGAAGGGATTGGCGTCCTTTGGTAGGTGTTGTTGATGGAAGGCCAACGCCAACGCCAGTGGTCCTGTTGCCTAGCCCAGGTTTAGGCGTTCGGAAAGAGGGAGAGGAAGGTGTAGAAAAGGATGGACTAGCGGATGGAGATGCCATTCCCCTAGTAGGACTGTCGGCGGAGATCTGTCTCGCGAGTCCATGACCAAACCCGTTAGTTATATCTGTAGAGAAAGGAACTGCAGTTGACGGGCCAGTCTTCGTGCGCACCCTTGCGGACGGTGTAACAGTCCGCTGAGGAACTTTACCTGTAGCGGAAACGGGAGTTACACGGCCATTTGCGACGTTCGTTGAGCTGTAGGGGGTAAAACGACCAGCCGATATGGAGCTCGAGGGAGTTATTTGCCCAGAGAAGGAAGGTGTGATACGACCTCCTCTAGATGAAGCAACAGAGGAAGGGCGGGACATGGCGCCAGTGCCAACTGTTGGGGCAGAAAGTTTCGTGGTGGCGACAAAAACGCCGCACTTCGGAGGGCATACAAAATAGTGCTTTCTGCAGGATAGTCAATTAGGCTGTATCCCATCGCCAAGCAGAGCAGAACGAGGCGAAAGGTCGACAGACCGGGAGCATCGCAAGCCCGCAAGTGCCCACGGGATGGCAGGCAAAATGGTACGGTTCTGTGACGTCATGGACATCGCAGACAGTGTGCGTGAGCATGCACAAGGAGCAGACTCGTTGCATGAACTTGGGCAGAATGCGCTTATGCGCTCAGTAGCTGGAGACTCACCCGTTCACAGCCCCGTCATTCTTGCCCATTCCCGCAAATCCGCCGCTCAGTTCAACGCCAGCCCACTGACCTGCCTTCCCATCGATCTCGCCTAGGTATCTCAGTGTCCCTTCGAACCCAAGGCTTTCAATCCTGACATTATCACCAACATCGAATGACCGGTCTATTCGGCTCGAACTTCGGATGAAGACGTCAGACTGACGGCTGGCAGGGCGAGCGGAAGGTGTCTTCGCACGAGCTGCTGTATGTCGGCCTGGGGTAGCGCCTGCAGTAGACGAGGTCGACGCGACGGAGGGGGGGCGCCCGGCAACGGACCGTCGACCAGACTGAGCGAAGGAAGGGTTGCCTTTGGGCGAGAGTGACGCGCTGCTGACATCGCTTGTACGTCCAGCCCGATGCTGTGCAGGGTCGTTCGCCTTAACGGCGTCCACGAATGCGCGTGTCATTGCGTCGCCATCTTGCGTGGGGAGTGCGGGGAGCTGGGAGGCACTGGATGTTGAGCGAAGCCTGCCTGGGGTGGGTATGCCGCTGAATTTTCCTGGGGTGGGTATACCGGATTGACGAGGTTTTCCGGGAGTCGTGGACATGGCAGCGATGAAGAAAGGGTATATGCAGCAGCTTGCAGCTCGACTGCAAAGCATCTCCTTCTTAGCCAGCGTCGCCGAGTCCGAACGTCACATGATCTGCCCCTCGACGCGTAGGCGCCGAAGCGCGTTCATTCGACCAAGTACACGAGGCTACAATTGTCTGCTACTTATTCAAAGATACTTCTTTCTCTGCTTTTTCACTCTTCGCTCGATGAATCGCTCCCTGACGCCGAGGAATCTGTGTCATCGGATGCCGCCGTCCAATCTGATACCTCCAGTTTTTCGTTCTTGAATGTGCCTGATGAAAGTTTATTCATCATGAATATTGCTGAAAAGCGCGCAAACTCACCACCAGCCTCCACTTCATACCCTGCCTGCGTCAAACATCGTATTAGTTCCGCCTTCAGGCCGACCTTCGTTCCCTTCCCGAGGATACAGCCTTCCAATTTGGCTCTGTGGTCAACTTAGTTCTGACGAGTCTCAGCCAAAACCAATATGGACTCACCCATCGGCAACGATGCAATGATCCAATAAGACACAGCCCACAATCTTGGTCATGCTACCAATCACGCAATGTTTTCCGATCACAGAACGCTTGATGTTTGTCCGATCGCCGACCTTTGTCGAGTTGCCGATCATGGAGTCGCTCGATATCTGTGATTTGGGGTCGATGAATGAGCGATTCTCGGGGTCGGTCGGCAGCGCGTATGTTGTCTGTGTGAGGAACTATTCCGTGTAGCTTCAAATGAAATTCGCGAAGACAAACATCGTTGATCACGTACATGTCGGTTCAGCTCGAGTAAAGTAGGCAAATTGTTGGCTCGTCCAGCGAAACCACCATCATGTAGGACAACGCCGACACGAAGACTGGCAAACGGCGTGTCGTCCCCATAGTCTCCGGTCGGTGACGAAGGAACGGATAATGGCAGCGATTTCTGGGAAGGGGAGTCGGCTAAGTCGTGGGCGTCGAAGCCGCTACCGTGGGTGGCGCCGGCATGGAGGGTCGAATGCCTCAACGCCATGATCAACGAGGCATTGTTTGAGATCGTCTGCAATACTACTATGCCATGAGTTTGATACTATTCCGAAGGTCATCAAGGGGCACACCTCGCCCATATTTTTCGCGTTTCGTTCGCTGGTAATGTATTTTGCATAACCATGGTAAGAAGTCTTCTCGGAAAGACTCGAATTCAGGCTTCAGAAGCAGAACATCGAGGACCGATCTCTTGCAGACATAGACATGAGAGTCCTCGTATCTGGACGACAACATCGTCCGAGGATATCTGAGGACGAATATAAGATGGGAGAAGGATGCCTTTTCGAATAGACATCAGACCGTGACAAGAGTGCCATCCTAAGTTCTAGCTCTTGAGAGTTTCTATCGACTTTATCCGGGTTGTCGATGTAAAGAAGTGTTCCCGAGTTGGCGTCCCATACGATGGGCGTTGTGGACAGAGACGGTCCCCACTCTTCCGGAACGACCCCCTTCTCCGGGCGATGAGGTTGATACCAGCAAGATGTCGCGATTGAACCGTCTAAGTTGGACTCTACGCGATATTTGTTGAGAAGTGAGGTAAGTGACAGCCCTGGAGGAGGTATGAAGTCGCATGGCAAGAGCACGAAATCTTGTTGTATGCGATGGGAGAAGTGCTTCAATACCGTGCAAGTACCGATGCCAAGGTCTTGCGATTCGTCAAACGTCTGAACATCCACGTGCAAAGAAGGGTACGACGAGGACGAAGTATCGGAATGGATGTGGTGAGATATCCTCGAACGATGAGAGGTTGGGCAGATGAGTAGAACCTCTGCGGGACATGTCTACAAGCGAGACGCGGAACAAGGTAGCGAGTCATACCTGTGATACCCGACTGTTCTAGCCAGGTGAGAGGGTAGTCTATCATCGGTCTATTAGCGACAGGTAGGAGTGCCTTCGGACACGGCTCGTCGCCATGATCGCTCGTGAGGGGAAGTAGCCTGAGTGATGGTTTCAGTGAGTACGCTCCGCGGGTCGGCGGGAAACTTACTCGTTACCAAAGCCAGCAAGAACAACGGCGAGAAACTCGCGAGAAGCGAGCTTAAAAGAGGAAGACTCTTCAAAGTCCATCATGTTGGCAAACACTAGGTGGATGGAGGCGTGCTTCAGCGGACAATCTACTCAAGTCGACCTGACTCGGAGAACGAGATTAGGGTTAGGGTCTACTGAGACACACGCACGAGCAACGAGGCGGGCCGCTGGACCGTCGACCCTCTCCGAGCAAACCTCCACCATCACCTGGCTGTGTTCCTCTTTTTCGCCGTAAGTCGCGCTCTCCGGGCTTTGAAATGCGATATAACAATCGGGTCTACTCCCTTTAGAATTGCATCTCCTCTCTTCGTAGATGCAGCACACCGCCGCCTCCTCCTGAAGCATGAACCAGCCCTCCGTTCATCAGCTTTACTCCTACTCGAAACTGGACAAACTTGGAGAAGGATCTTATGGCCACGTTTACAAAGGCGTACACATACAGACCGGAAAAGTCGTTGCGCTGAAGATCATCGATCTCGACACCGCTGACGACGACGTAGACGCCATCCAACGCGAGGTCGCTTTCCTCACTCAATTACGCGACGGCCCAAATATCACCGAGTACTATGGTTGCTATCTGGATGGCCCTCGTGTATGGATCGCCATGGAGTACGCGCAGGGTGGTAGCATCCTCAGTCTCATGAAAGCCTCTCCTAAGGCTCGTCTGGAGGAGAAATACGCCGTCGTTGTGGTTCGCGAGGTCCTCATAGGCTTGAGCTATTTACACAAATCTGCCGTTATCCATCGCGACATCAAGGCCGCCAATATCCTCATCACTGCCACCGGCAAAGTCATGCTTTGTGATTTTGGGGTTTCAGCACTACTGGCAACATCATCCAGCAAACGCAACACCCTCGTCGGAACCCCCTACTGGATGGCTCCAGAAGTCGCTCAATCTGCAGCCTACGACACCAAAGCCGACATTTGGAGTCTCGGCATCATGATCTATGAGATGATCAAGGGCGAGCCTCCCAATGCACATATCATGCCGTTCAAATTGGTCCAAATGATACCCAAGCTGAAACCTCCCCGTCTTGTCGAGGGTGAAGGTAGCAAGGAACTACGCGACTTTCTTCCATTGTGTGTCACCGAATCACCTTCGGATGTAAGTCCATACCCTTGCATCTGGTTGACTTTGTATTCACGATGTGAGCAGAGACTGTCGGCGGAAGAGCTTCTGAAAGCGAAATGGGTCAAAGGCGCTTCTAGGACCCCGGTGACAACGTTGAAAGACTTACTCCTCCGATATGACACCTGGGTCAAGTCCGGGGGTAACGACACGGCGCCCTCGAAGCCGGAACCTCAGGATGAACTGGAGCCAGAGTGAGCGAAGCCTACATGCTCTATCCTTTCTGTTGACAACTCAACGATCTAGTTCTGAATATTCCGATGTCGAGGAAAACTCCTGGGAGTTTGACACCGTCCGCGGTCGGTCCTTCTCGCTGCGCAGTAGTCCGAGCGAGGACGATGTAGCCACGGTCAGACCGCCGGCTTCGAAACTTCCTGCTTCGCTTCGTCTCTTGTTTGACGATGATAGCGTTAGCGCCCCGGACCCCTTCCGGATACCAGGGTTCGCCACCGGCTCTCCGAGGGCTAAAGAATCAGCGTTTCCTGGTCCAGCCCCAGCGGCTCCTGCACTCGCTTTGTCGTCATCACCAGCCCTGACTTCGTCTCGTGAGCGCGCTGCTATGAGGCGCGGTGTCACTCAGAAGAGTAGTTTTGATGACGGCCCAAATCTGAGCAAGGCGAGCTTCGCATTCCCACCTCGGGCTAATTCGCGAGCACGGTCTAGGCTTGGTACATCCGCACCGGCGTCGGAAGATGAAGCTCTTACTGCGTCGTCGGCTCCCTCTGGTGATAGAAATTTGGCATTGCTGTCTCCTTCACGGGGCTCATCCCCGGTGGAGTCCATGATGGGCATCCAAAATCCTCCTGCTTCAGGAGATTCACCACGCCCGAGCTATCGCGACATTCGTTCGTCACGCGGCTTGCCTGACATCGCCATTCCACCCATTCAGGCCATCGATCCAAATCTCAACTCCTCGAGCCTCCCTATCATCTCAAACACCTCACCCAGTGAGGCTGGCGGATCAGCGGAGCTACAAGAACGGCGTTCTGCTTCTCGGAATCGGTCACAAAGTAGTGCAGCAGGCACGACGCCGCGATCTGGGTCCGCTGAACCCTTCCCTGCGGACTTCCACTTCCCCGCTACTCCATCGCCGCCTGCTGCTCGCAGTCGGACTGGTTTACCCAGCCGTTCTGGATCGCAGCCGAGAACGCATGTTAGGACCTCTCCAACGCATGTCAGTGCATCGGGGGCTTCTGTGTCATCGACGGGGTCGTTCCATCACCCTACCCATTCTCTGGATGTTCCCGTGTCGTCTGGTCCTTCTCGTCGACTTGCTGCATCCGGTGTCGTACCACCACCCCTGAGCCGTTCACGGTCTGCCACACCCTACACAGATGAATTGCCCCATGATTCGTCCAGCAGCTCTCCAGTTGTCAATGCAAAGACTCCGGTGCGAAGGCCGAGCTTACACAGGCTTGCTTCGCTTGCCGTGATGGAGACGCTGGCGACGCCTTCCAAACCTTTCGCCAAATCCAACAGGGAGCGTAGTGAGAGTTCCTCCAGTGTTATGAATGATATGGCTAGTATGCCGGGGCTGAAGGACGTGCTGAAGGTAAGCTTCCGGTACGTCTCCGCGTTCCCGCCTTTGACCGAGAGATGGACTTCAGGTACCCTCGCTCACCTCAGAACATCAGCTGGGAATGACTGATCTTCTCCCGCCATCTCCTTCCGCCCCTTCGATCAGCCTGAAACCGTTCCTGGCCACTCCGAGCAATCTCAACCCCCACTTTCCCGCCGAGTACAACCACACTCCTACCTCAGGTTCGCACGTCGTGAACGGCTTTCCCAAGAGCCACGGGACACCAGTTCATTCGCCCTTTGTCACACCTGTCAATCCAGAACACCTAACAGATACATCCGCCCCTATAGCTCAATACGCGGCTTTGCATCGCCGCAATGGATCAGTGGCGTCTAGCACCGCGTCACCCAGAGCTCCTATCATCCGGCCTTTGGATTTCCGGGCTGTAATGTCTTCACATGAGGAGACCCATGCGGAACTCGGGCGCATCGTCGACGATCTGGTACAATGGTTGTCCATCACGGAGGTTGGTTTGACGAAGGTGCTGGATAGTGCGGGCGAAGACCGGATAGAAGAGGAGCAGGAGGAGACGCTGGGGACGGTTGAAGTAAGGGCTGGAAGAAACGACTCTTTGGATTCTAACGACATTGTGGACGACGATTTGGCACTGGCTGCCCGTTGATACCGGACATGACTTGCATACGACGACTCATACATCTTACACCTCGCGCATATATTCCACATTGCATCACGTAGTCTCACCGGCATCCATGTAATCTAAATGTAACATTAATTCACTCTCCTGTAAACATATCCAAGGTGGACCTCGGGACGCCGATCAAGCATAGCCATGCCCCGTGAGATATTCCATGATGACACGAACAGCTTCTGTCACGTCGCACTCAGCTGTCCTGATGTGCAACTCTGGGTGTTCTGGAGGCTCATACGGTGCCGATATCCCTGTGAACTCTAGGAAAGACTTGTCAGACGATCATGAGCTATTAATCAGGTAGATTTCGCACCTTTGATCTCTCCTGCTCTGGCCTTCCTGTACAGGCCCTTCGGGTCACGTTGCTCTACGACATCTAATGGAGCATCTATGAAGACCTCGACGAAGGCCAAGCCCGCCTTCTCATGGATGTCGCGAGCAAGCGCGCGATCGGCACGATACGGCGAGATGAACGCAGTCAATGTGATGCACGTAGCATCCGAAAACAGTCTAGACACCTGGGCGCGTTCAGCTGGGGCTGTAGTGGGCCTAGCGGCTGCCGTCGCGTACCTCGCCGATCCTGCGGATGTTCTCGTTGCGGGACTTTTCGTCGAAGCCGAGATCTTTGTTGAGGCCGAATCGGACGTTGTCTCCATCCAGTCTGTAAGTGAATCTGTGCAGATGTAGGAGGTGCTGCTCTAGGGCACATGCGATGGTGGACTATGAACAGGGTCAGCACACCTTGCGGTACACAGGTTGCATCCGCACCTTTCCACTAGCGCTTAGACCTGTCAGCCAGACAGTGACACCTTTCTGCCGTAGCAGAGCATTACGTTCTGCTGGGTCAACAGATCCTGAAGAAGGCTGAGCACAGACACAATTGGCTGATCGGCCAACGAACCTGGATGAAAAGTGATGTTCGTGGCCATGGTCAGTGGTGTCTGCTGGCACGGCAAACATCGTGCACCGCCGTGACTGGAACTTGACAGAATCGCAGCGATGGCGCGTTTATCGCGAGGAGAGACCTAGCATAAGGTTAGGGGTTACCGGTCATAGCATCCCGAACTCATCATCCTCCGTTGCAAAGGCAAGTCCTTCGCCGAAGGAACGTGAATAAGCGATCTGATGAAACGCAAGTAGTATTTGACGGTGAGCGCTTGAGCGGCGGCCAGCGGTGAGCATCGATGTTTAGTCTATCCATGTGGCCGTCCTGGTATTGGGCAGATGATACTTAGAACATTGAAAACTCGAAAACTAGACAAAACGTATGAGCAATATCAAGGGGATGCAGCGTAGCCCCAAATGGTGAATCCGACTCCCCGTGTCAGACGGAGACGGAGACCTGGGACAAAAGTCATAAGCGCTGGATACAACGCGAGTAGCAAGTCGCAAAACACGCAGAAGGAAATTGACACGACGCAAATCAATATGTCCGTCGTCTCCGCACAAATCCAGATCCAAATCCACTCAGCAGATGGTGCAACACTTCCAACCCCCGCCCTTCTCTTCTCGGTCCCCTGAATTGCTGCTTCGCCGCCTCTGGTGCGTGCCTCCTGCGACGACGCCTTCGCGCATCAGCATGCTCGCGCGTGTGGCCGCCTCAAACACGTCGTCGACACCCTCGATTTTGAGTGCGGAGCACTCCTTGTAAGCGCGAGCGCCGATCGCTTGGGCGACGCGCTCCGCCTGGGCACGTGAGACATATTGTCCGATATTCGGGTCGTCTCGAGGCGGTCGCAGGTCCGCCTTGCAACCCACGAGAATGATGGGAATTACAGGTCCGCAAATGGAGCGAACTTCTTCTATCCACTGGCGGAGGCGAGAATGACGTCAACAATGTGTGCATCGCTAAGGCCATCTAATGTGGACTCACCTTAACAGTGACGTTTTCCAATGAATCTGGCGTGTCGATAGCAAAGGCAATGAGGATAACATGCGATTTCGAGTATGAGAGTGGTCGTAAGCGCTATGATGGCAAGAGTGAGCGAGAGTTGTGGCACGCAGACAGACGATGCTCACCTCGTATTCTTCCTGGCCACTACACGCGTCCAAATAATGAGTATGATGGTAAGGAAGATAAATTGAGGATACAAACGCGGTGTCCCAAAGCGCCAGTTGCACAGGCTTGCCATCTAGTCGAATCTCGGCGACATAGTTTTCGAATATCGCTGATGACAAACGTGTCAAAGGTGCGCAACCTGCGCAAGATGCCATGCCAGACTTACTTGGTTGCTACAACGAGTTTCAGCGACAGTAAACGTGTGCAGGGTATTGAAGCACTCACGTATTCCTTCGGAAATTCACCCAACGCAAAGGAACATAGCAGCGACGTCTTCCCACACGCACCTGTCTGGCATAAGCACGGGGCACCTACCCGGCAGCGTCAAGCATACCGTCACCGACTATGACAAGCTTCCGTCGAATCTGTAGTGGAGCGTGAGCAGGTCGAAGGGTCTGACACAGCACGCGCGACGCACCGCCTGAGAGGACATGTCGGGTTACGTCGCTCGGACACAAAGGCCAAGGGTAGGCGCAGCGCGCAGCAAGGACGGCGGTGAAATGGAATGACCAAGGAGCCCCACTCGGCACGTCAGTTCTCAACTAGAGCTAAGGATGCAATGGATGGCGGTGAGGGGATAGGGAGGGATACGGGAATAAGGAAGAAGGGATAATATGGAGGGGGGAGAGCAGCTGGCCACTGCCGTCGCTGTGCGGAGGGTTGCAGCCTTGAAGCTGTGTAAAGTACAAACGTATAACGTTGACATCCGCAACTGGTCCTGCCCGGAGGCGGTGCTCAAATTCCTTATTTATGCAATTTCCCTGCCATGCAACCCCATTTATATTTAGCCAAGCTTCCTCCCAGCCAATCGCGCCCATATTGCTCTCCGAGCCTGCTGGCCAAGTCGAGAGACGACTTGGTCAATTTTTTTCTCGTCGCGATTCACATATGCAACATCTCTAGGGCCAGCCGCGACCGCTGCGCGAGGCAGGGCAGCGCGGCCATTCTTACACGCGGCTTGCAACCCGTCTTACAATTACACACCAACGTCTTGTCAAAGACATACAGCCGTCCGGTAACCTACGGTTGTTTCCAGCTGTCTCGGCCAGGCGGCCTACAGTCTGGATCAGGGAAAAAGGCTTGCACTTGCGGTCTGCGGTTCTCGGGCGCCGGCGGTAGACGCGCACGCCCGGCCTTTGGCAGTGCAGGCGTGCGGGGACGATGATCGAGGTTTGCTTCGAAACGTACGATGGTCCACATGCGTGGGTGCTGTTCTTTCTCTGCGCGACGTCGAACGGGCTGAGCTCGCCGTCTCAATAGGAGCACAACAGGCGCGCGCCGAACTCTCCGGGTCCTCAAATGGACTTCGATCCTCCCAGCCGGGTGAGAAGACAACGATGGGGCAAGGTTCATCCGCTGCGCGCAAGAGTCTCGTCTCCGCTGACAGTGAAGGGCCGAGGAAGAACGTTCTCAATGGAGGTCGCGAAGCTGAGTTCGTGATACAGATGTTTGGCAGGCTAGGTCGCGTGGATATGTAGCTGCAAGTAAAAGGTGCAAGACAAGACGAAGCAGTTCGACGATGCTTGGGAGTCCGAACAAAATGGCAACCTGAGCGAGACCATAAGTATTGAAAGGCCAGAGCGATGACACATACGGTAGTCCTTCGGAAAAGGAAATGACCTTCCCCAGCGCTCACGGGATGCGAATGAAGGATCATCTAGTGTAGAGGAAAGATACCCTGCAAAAAGCCCAGCCATCTATACTACATATGAGTGCAATTGATAGTCATACAATAACCGCCAAACCAGAAAATGGAAACACCAAAACCCAAGACGCCTTGCTCACCGCCGCTCGCCCCTGCAGACCCACATGACGATCTTTTGAATCGCGTCCGTCACCTCCTCGGTACTAAATGGCTGGTCGATCGGCGGACAGTGCATGAAGAGCACCTTGGTGTGTTTGCCCTTGTCGTGCTTCAGCGACGTACGTCGAGCCTCTGCGAGCGAGCAATAGTACGTGAAGTCACAGACATAGTGTCCGGCGTCCATAGACGAGTAGATGCTCTGCGTTCCTTGGAGAATTAGGCATCCAAATGGAATGATGTATCGCACGTACCTCGACCCCCATGGCTTTCATTTCATGCACCAGCTTCTCCACATCAATAGGCGTATAAATCTCCTCGGGATATGTTTCGTATCCCTTGCTAAACCCCCGCAGAGGTGCTTCTATAGCGACATCGAGCGTCGCCACCGTAGACTCTGTCCGTGCGATGCTAGCGGAGGCAAGCTGTTCCAGCATCTCTGCCTGTGACTGTTCGAGTGCCGTCGCATCGGGTAGGCGGTCTATTGTAGGCGCGTGCTGGCCAGTTGTGTCTTTGATTCGATACCCATGTTTATGGCCGAGGCGCTCCATGCGGAACGGACCCCTGCCTGCGAGACCAATGTGGAAGATGAAGTCATATCCAGCCTCTGGAGGGGGAGCGAGGGGCCAGGAAGGGTCTGATGGGAGTGTTGGAGGACGAGTGTGGAAGCCGGGTACAGTGTCAAAAACGGCTTGGTAGGTGACGGGTAATTGGAGGGTGGTGATATGGATATGCTGGGGTTCGTCCTGTGCATAGCCATTAGGATGGTCGAGATCGAGGTCATCCTCGGTTAACCGATTAGAAGGAGGGTCGATGGTCAAGATGGTATTGTTCAGCGGCTTGACTGCTAGCCAACAAGGGTTCTCTCGGTAGCGAAAGAAAGGCTGAGCTTGCGAGCGCGGTTAGAGGGGATAACGGGCAAAGAAAAAGCAGGAGAGGAGAAGACATACGCCATAGCCCGTGAGGAGAACGCGCAAAGCGTTCTCAGGGACGACGGAGCCATCCGTATCATACGGAACGGGGGCGAGAGCAGGCATCGCTGTCTCCGCTGCGGTGTCGGCGGTGAGAGCGACGCGACACTCGACGTCGAGCGAGCGCGAATTCGCGGCGCAGGTCCAAGATCGCCGCGGCCCGACTGTCCCCATCCGGTAAGCTCACGTGACGCTCCGCCCTGCGCACGGACCACCCGGTGCCCTATATAAACCCGCCCACCTGCGTCCTGGGTTCCTTAGAACATACTCAGCTAGGATCTATTCTATAGAAACTAACTCGAGTCTCGCATGTTTTACACATGCCGCATCCTTCAAATCCAGTCGATGACTTCCGTGCTCCCTCGTCATGCAGAGAACATGGCCGCCTTCGTGCGGTCTCGAGGACGTTTGGCTCGCTCGTGACCCACTCTTCTGAGTGTGTAATTTGCTTGCCAGCGAGAGGAGTACTTGTCTGATGGATTATTACGAAGTTTGCACCATGTCATAGCACATCTCTATGGTTTCCTTGTACAAATCAAATATCACAATGTTGTCGCTGAATTCACCACTCAATTGTCCAACCCTGCCAAGATAATGCATTCTTGAGCTTCGAAGAGCCACGTAATCGACGTAAATGTTGATTGTGCAGATCACTGGTCTGTTCGTAGCATCATCTGTCATGCCTTTGCGATGTAAATTTACCTGTGAATGGATGTGGTTTGAAGATAATC